>JAVSBS010023310.1:0-11885 GCA_033124195.1 Coracias cyanogaster
CCCGCCCCGCGTGCCCCGGCCGGCGGCGTGCGGGGCGGGGCGGGGCGCGCCTTAAAGGGGCCGCGCACGACGGCTGCCGGTAGCGCGGCGCGGCCGGTGGGGGGCGCTGCGAGGCGAGGCGAGGCAGCAGAACCCTGCTACTGGGAGGCCTGTGGAAACACCAGCAGCACCAGAGCCAGCTTGTGGGCTGCAAGTTCCTCTACCGCCTCCCTGGGCGACCTGTTCCAGTGCTCAACCACCCTCAAAGAACTTTTTCCTAATGTCCAACCTAAATCTACCCTTTTCTAGCTTAAAGCCATTACCCGTCATCCTGTCGTGACAAACCCCTGTGAACAGATCTCCCCCTGCCTTCTTACAGGCCCCTTTCAGGTATTGGAAGGTCACTGTAAGTTCCCCCCAGAGCCTTCTCCAGGCTGAAGAACCCCAACTCTCTCAGCCTGTCTTCACAGGAGAGGTGCTCCAGCCCTCTGATCATTTTTGTGCCTCTTCTCTGGACACACTCCAACAGGTCCATGTCCTTCTTGTCCACCTTCACTCTCTTCATCTGCTATTTACAGCCTCTCCCCAGAAAACACTTCTGTACCTAACAGCGCATGCAGGCAATCCTCCTTTTCTTTCCTCTCTCTTCCCCGAATTAACACTTACCTCTACACATCTGCTCCATCATATTTTGCTATGGAGGGTGAGCTCTTCTCCCTCTTATATGGAGGGAAGAATACGTAGCTCTACCGGCAAGGTGGAAGGAAGTTTACTTTCCCTATTTTTCTGCAACATCACAGCGATCGTTCCTAGTAAAAGCCCATAATAGGCTATAGAAATGGCTTACCATCCCCTTATCGGATGTAGGAGATGAATATGGTACATGACACAACATTTCCTATAAATATTCCCCTTGTAAGCACTTCAAAACCAAAAAGCAGGAAGAAACTACATGGTCTTCCAGAAAACTGGCCTGCGGGCAGGAAGGAAGAGCGGGAGCTAGAGCTGCATGCGAACCTGCCAATTCACGCAGCTGCTCTTCTCATGAAATCTCAGACACAGGCCATTATTTTCACTCTATCCCTTCTACCTTTACATTTTGCTCTGGTTTGACCCATTGGTGCAACTCTCCTGGACCTGGAGGAAAGGTTTGCAAAGGCACACACCTCTGAGAAAAGAGCTGCTCCCTCTGCTCATGGTATGAATGCACACGGAAAGGGGCAAATCTGCACTAAACTGGTCTCTCACTAGAGGCTGGTTCACATTTTTTGCTTTAACCAGTTAAAGATTTTAAATATATAGAGGAACTTTCGTTTCGTTAATTCTCATTCATACATATTTATCTTTATAACTGTATCAAGCCATAACAAAAAACACTACGCTCTTCTTTCAGTGCGTCAGATACATTAATGGGGCCGTGCTTGGTTTTTGTTTATAGTGGAAACAGAGAAATCAGCATTTACGGACCATCTTATATGTCCAAAGTATCACCCAGACATTAACTAATGCCTTTTACATCAGATTTGCCCATACCACTGATCTGTCTAAGCCAATATCCTGTTTCTAGCATTAGCCAACAGCCAATGCTTCAGAGGAAGTAAATGCCAGCAACTGGCCCCGAAACAGGTACTTCCCTCTTCACAGCCCAGTGCCTGTGACCTACTGGTTCCATTCTTTTCAGGCTCCACGCTTTGAACAGGGAGGTGAAATATTTCCCCTTTGTTACACAACTGTCAATAAAGGAAAATCAGGATCTGCCACCACCAAAGCGCCTCTCTCCCGGATGAAAAGCTTACAGTGTCTGCTCAGGTATTTTGGCACAATTTTCCTGATGTTCAAAGGCTTTCAGGTTGCTTGAATAGAAATGAAAATAAATAATTCATTGAAACATTTAATTTTGGGTAGCAGAAATGTTAAATTATGAACGCTGCCAAACTCCACTGGAAGGTCAAAACACACTTATTTTGTGCCGCCTCATCTGATTTAACAATTTCTTATCCGGTAGTTACGGATGTCGCTTTCATTCCACAGGAGTATTACTATCGCATGAATCAGCCCATCAATACGCTCCTTCCTGGCAGAGACACCAACGGGCATTTGGTCAAGCTTTGACTCAGTGGTGGGGGCCAGGGGAAGAGGGCAGCCCATACACACACGGGGCAGCGGAGCACCCCACACCACGTTTCATCCTGGTCCCCTTGGCAAACCTGCCAAGGCAGTGGGATGATGGAGGAAGTCAGGCTGGAGAAGCCATGTTTTACAGCAATCTCTCTCCTAGTGCAGTAAACACATGCTGTTCCGCATGCCTTGATAGACCCCCACAGGGACAATAGCTGCCCTCCAGATCCAGACCCACCACTGGAATGTTCAGATAAAATAACCATCTTTTTAATCCCAGCCATGAAATTTTCAGCCTCTCTTTCAAACTGCTGAAAGCCCTTTGCATCATCATGAAAACAAATGGTACCTCTCACCCTCACACACACACCTGCCCATCCCTTCCATCTTATGATGGATTTCACAGGTTATCGATGACTGTCCAGGCACCACATATCTAACATGACCCCAGTTTCAAGTTAGTCTCACTTTTGAGAGAGAAGCCACAGATAAGATATGATTTTTGACAGTAGCGCCTAGATGGAAAAGGTCTCATTACAGGCTAAGCACTTTTTTTGAGAAGAAAAAAATAGCTTAAGAGATGTTACCTCAGTCTCCGTGCCAATAAGCCCTAGTAATGTTACTACCCTGTGCAACATCCTCCTCCCCAGCACTATGTGCTCCTGCAGACAAGGAGGGGGTGCTGTACCTGCTCCATGCCATTTGCTCCCGCCTCTGCAGAGCAGCCCCATCAGCAAGCTGAAAGACAAACAGCTTCAAGAACAAGCTGCTACAGATGCCCTTCAGCACCCAACTCAGTCACCAAAGACATTTTGGCTTTAGAAGGCTCTTGCACAAACCTTTTCTCCTTAGTGAGACAGGTCTGCGACTCTTACTATTAAAATGCAGGAGTGCTACTAACCTTTGGCAGCTTGCATCCACCCCCCATGTCCAGATGCAGGTAGGACAGCAGGTAGCTGGCATCACACCAGAGGTGCCTTTTGTTCCTCGGAGCCAGCAGCGTGCCAGGCATGATTCTGGTAAACAGCATCTCCTGCTTGGATGTACATGACCACCACACACATGCTTGCTCCTTTGCCTTCTTGCTGCTAACACTTATGGGACCTATTCATTGGCAACTTGTTTCAGGTGAGATTTGTGCAGCAGTACATCAGTTTTCAAGTGCTCCTGAAGTCCCCTCAGCCCACTAGCCTCCTGGACAGTTTACCTCTCCGGTATTGCTTTGTTTTCTCCCACTTCCTTCTGTGCACATCTCCTGTTCTGCCAGCCCTCGGTTACACTTCCAGGATCACACACTGGAACCCACACACATTTTTAATGTTTAGCAGGGCATTACTCATTTATTAATATTCACAGTAGATGTAAAAAAAGAAGCTCCTCTCCAAACCACTGCTGAAGCAACAGGGGAAAAAAACCCAGTAAAACAGAAATCCTGGCACATCATCCACCCTCCTACCTTGCTGGGAAACTCCAGAAGCACAGGGGATGATGCTGAGCCCCTCATCTCTAAATCCCTTTAGCCCTCTCTCTGTCAGTTCACAGCCTGCTGATGAAGGACAAGTGAGGCTAAACCAGGCTACAAGCATTACCCCTGGCATGACATTTCCCTTCTCAGAGTACTGCAAATTTTCACTGTGCTGAGATAATCTTCTGTGGCTGGAAACACAGCGTGCAGCTGTAGAGCGGCCACTGGGGCTGTCATGCTGTCCTGGGAGCCAGAAGACCCAGCTTGAGCTTATAGGGATTTGGGCCTTGAAGCTGTACAATGTTTGTTCTGTACATATAGGCCTGTACCAAAGAAGCTCAGAGGAAAAAAAAAAATCTCCTGGAAACTACCCAGAGCTTTTCTCTCTGAGGGAAGCAAATGAGGCCTTAATTAATTTTCTTTCAAATACAGCAAATTGACTTCTGCTCCAGTTGTGCTAGATTCAAGCCACACAGCACAACGGTTTTAATTCCACTTCACTTAAGGGCTAAATGTTCAGAGCAAGGAAAAGGGAGTTTCCTGTAGGTCTTGCTCCCATTGAAGTCAATAACCAAACCACCCTGGCTTTCACAGGAGCGGTTTCTTCAGAGCCTGCATTTCTGAAGTTGAATGTGACATGCCCCTGGGTTAGCACAGTGAAATGCAGGATATATGAAAGGCATTGGCTGAGCAACTTGCCTCGTCCCTTGTGTGTTTTTAAAGGTCGGCCACATCCTCCCTCAGTTTTCATTTTACAGGCTCAAAGATTGAAGCGCTTTTAGTGCCCTGTCCTAAGGCTAGCTTACTGGTTTACTGCTCATCCTAACTAGCCCTGCTGTCTCAAACTTCATTTAATCTTTCTTAACACCAGACTCCTGCCTGCAGGATTTCCTAATACTGGATTAACACACAGGATTCTGGCCAGGGTCTCCTCAGTTCCTCACAAACCAGCGGTGTACTCCCTCATCTCTACCAGGCACACTTTGCCCAATAAACCAAAAGATCACTTTTTGGCCTTCTTAGCACCCAAATCCCAGCAGAACAATTTGCCTCAGCACAACACCGCTGTACAGCAGACACCCTGCACAAGTATCTCACCATGGTGTTCTATAGTGCCACGGACCTCTACCAGCTTGCTCAGCACCATCTCATGAATCTCATCCCTATGCTGTGCCAAAAAGCATGAGAGATGGGGGAAAAAAGGTACAACAAAACCCAAATTACTGAGTCCAATGAGACTGTTAGTGTAAGCAGAGAAACTGCAGAATCTATCTATATACACATATATATAAAATGCCAGTTCTACAAAACTGTTATTGGAAAACATCCATCCTGGCCCCTTTAGTATCTGTTCAATGATACAGCAGCTGTGTCATTACTTGTATGCTACAAAAAAGAGGTACAGGGGACCCACTCTTGCTTGTCTGAACAGTTCTGTTTCAAAGAGGGTGAAGGACAAGATCTCCTTCACTGTAAAACCCTGTGATTAATTTAAATTACCTTCCAACCATCTTGAGATCCTCCTGCTGCCAAATTTATCGAATATATTTAATACACAGCTTCCTTATCACGTTGGCTATACACCGCTTAGGGAAGGTGCTATTATTCCTCTTCACAGATGGAAGAGGGAGGCCCTGATCCCACAGATACCCACTCAGAGCAGTTATTTAGGCAAAAAAAAGTGACAAAGCAAAGAACTGAACCTGTTCCTGTCTAACATCCGTTGTCCTCATCTCTTCTTTCTTTCCAATTGGATCTTTCCAGGATCTCCTGTGAAAATCAGCTCAATTTACTTTTGGCTTCTCCTTTTATTGTCAATATTGAAAACTAAATTAAGAATGTCAGGCAACTCTTGACTTATTCTTCAAAATGACATTTGTTAACTTCCTGGATTCCCATCTGTTCTTTCCACGTGATTTTGCATTGTTTGGCTGCATACAGTGACTCTGTACACCCCACAGAAGCAGTAAAACTTCATTTTTTTTCCTTTCTATTAAAACTCAGCCCTTTTCAAGTTGCAAAGCTGCATATTAAAACCACTGTCTACTGACTTTCTTATTTTCTGAGGCAACATCTGGCATAAAAATCCATTGCAAATATGATCAGAGTTAGGAAGATTTCCTTCCAGCAGTCTTCCAGCTGGCTTTATTCCCAGATACCAGCCCAACAGAAAAGAAAAATCTATTTGGCACTGTCTCCAGCTGCAGTCTCTCACTCTTCAGGTAGAATGGTTTCCCTTCCCCTTCCCAGGGAGGTTCTGATGATAGAAGATTCAGATGACAGCATCTGAACCACACTGGAACGGGTACGGCCTGCGGGGTTCAGGACAGATGCTCTCTGATGCCTAAGTTATTAGGAATTCCAGCTTGTGCTGTAGAGAATAATGGAGTTTACCCCTGCCAAAGTCTAAACTTACAGATATGGGTATAATTTTGAGGAATTTAAATGTTAATCCTATCATTATGAATAGTAGGCTTCAGCTGCAGACATTCGCCTGTAATTAAGCAGCATTATTCATAAGGGGGTTGGCTGTAGTCAAGGCAGACTCAGTAGCTCAGGTTATTGTTAAACAGTGTTAAAGTGGCAGTGGCAACTCAGCCCTGGGCAACAACTTCGCTGGTCTAACACGGGTGTGTGGTGCGACTGCCCTTGTGTGATGGCTCTGCCTCCACAAGTGTGATATTTGTCTTTCAGTTCTCCTGAATTTGGGAGGCAGGCATCACGGGATTAATGCTTCTTTGCCTTTCTCCTCAGGCCATAATGTACATCAATGCAAGCTGAGTGCAAAGGCCCCATATACCTCTTTTACACTCCATAGCATAGGTGTAGGGCTGATGACACGAGGAAGGGTCCAGCTCCCAACTCCTGACCCCTCTCTCATGCTCCCTGCTGCGCTTTGCTCCCAGATGAGAGCAAACAGTGAATCTCTTCCTTCTGGTCTACGAGCTCCTTGGCACAGCATCATCAGGCAAGACCAAGTACAACCTAGGAATGGAAAGCAGTTCGTACTTAGACCAGAACATTAAATACTGTACCCTGTAAAATTATGTTTTGGTGTGGCTTCTGACAGGGGAACGAGGAGCAAGGTGAGATTTTTGCAGTTCTCCTAAAAATACCGAACTGATAGAGTCCGTACCGTGGTCAAGGTAGAAATCACACAGGAAGAGAAAGCATCTCTTACTATTCAGCTAATAAACACCTCAGATTAATGAAAATGAAAATAATTTAAAATCTTCAGTTTTAATCGAACCGTTTATTCTGTTTGATTACCCTTTGCATTTTACTTCCCCTGAAGAGTGCCACCAGCAATGTCACATTTCCCACTGTTCTTCAATAGCTTCATGTTGTGCTTTCCAGGCTCTGCAAGAATAAACAGCTAAGCTTGGAAACTGAAGCGGCACACAAGACTGATCATTTGCTCAAAACTAACAGTTTTCAAGTAAATGAATGGAACGTAATTGCATTTCAGCTTCGGCCTGGAAACGTAACCAGCGTCAGCGTGTAATCTTCCTGGGGAGTTTACACTCAACAGCACTTGCTTATTAGAGTTGCTTCTGGGTCACCGCACTATTTGTATATGGAGAGTAGCTCACGGAGATGTAGTTTGTAGTCCCGCACAGATGACTCCAACAGTGTACTCTGACCTCTCACATAACAAAGACATCCTCTTTCATGAGGATTGTTTACCTCATCTTAAGTTTGCTCTGTGGCCCTGGGGCCAAATCTATCCTCCATGATTCACCATGTGCAAGGGCTCCAATAAACCCCCGCCACGGCCCATGAGCTCCTCCTGTAAGAAGCCAAGCCTAACCAGGGGAACCGAGTGCATGAGGTTCAGCAGCTGCATCTCGGATTTGATTTGGGCCAAAACATACCGGTTACGGGCAGAAATTAGTTCTCCAGAAATAACCACTGACAACAGAATATCCCCGGAAGCAAATAAAATCGTGTCTCACCTCTATACTTGTTTCCATGGAAACATGCCATGACAAGGTTTTTCCCCCTCACTTTCAAAATTTGCTCTGCCAGCCTACCATATTTTTTCAGACTGCCCTGGTAACTGGATAGGTTTACCCAAATACAAAGAGTGCTGCAGATGTGCACAAACTTGCACAAAGCTGAGTAGAGAGCCATTCAGTGTGACCCCAAGAAAGCATCTGTGCAGTAACGCCGCCGCCAGTCCTTCATACAGAGCGCACCACCTGTCTGGAGATCCTTCCAGCAAACTAGGATCCAACAAAACCTTTCCATTACTGAGGACCAAGTGGTTTTGGTGAGACACCAAACAGCACACACTGTAGTGTCACCCAGCAAGGTGAACGTTAATAACAACTCACCATCGGCACAGTTCATGTGCTGGCCTTAGACTCCGGCTTTAAATTAGCGTGAAGGACATGGTACTTGTAGTGCAACTCTGTCTCCGGTGGCTGCCAAACATTTTGCTTCTGGCAGTAGCCCTCTGCATTGCCTCTCGCCATATGTCGCCATCTCCAGCTACCTCCTCCCACCCCAGCTCTTCTCTGCTTCCCTGCTCTGTGCAGAAGCTCCCCAGCCAGAAGCTAAATTTCTCTGGAGACTTGTGAAGTGACTGAGGCCATTTAATGACAACATAAAGCAGAGTCTCTGGGGCTGTGAGCAGTGGGGATGGTGGTAGTTGGGCAGTTACTTGGAATTTGCTCAGCTCACTGCACTGGAACAGGCTGGCAGGGGGATATAGAAAAGCACCTGCAACACAGGGGAGGAGGGAGGCTTTGCCTGCATCTCCCAGACAGGCAGTTCATGGCAACAGCAGGAGGAAAGCAAGCACCCACCCTGCTGCCCACCGAGGAAGGGAAAGGCAGGCTGTGCCAGGGCTGTGGGCAGAGCAGAACCAGGGAGTGACAAAAGCGAAAGGCAAAGCACAAGAGTGGGTAAAAGGAGCCAACACTGAAATCTCCTAGAGGAGGACTCTGGGTTTTGTTGGGTTGTTACCGTGCCACATCATGGCATGCTTGGTTTCAGTCCTTGGCTACCAGGCAAGCCTGGCGCGTAAAGTCTTATGGGACTTTATGTTCAGCATTAGCTCCGAGCGGGCTGCAAAATAACGCAGGCGGAGGGGCTGCAGGACTGTAAACAAAGGATTACCGCATGTGGCAAGGGGCTGTTTATAGGGGAGGGACCAAGGGTATCATGGGGATGGGGATCAGTAAGACCTTAGACTGAATGCCTCATTAAAGTTTTAAACTAGTACTTAAACCATCCAGCTGACATAGGAAGGCTGGGCTGGAGAGGCTCTGGGAGGGGTGCAGGAGCTACCTCCAGCCAAGGAAGGGACATACTCATCCTCCTGCATGAGGATGCAGGGAAGGTCCTAGGTGTCTGTGCTTCATTGGCAGCTAGAAAGAGAAGGATGCTGTGCCTGGGAGATACCAGCAGCCTGCAGCCTAAAAACTGTGTCAGGGGGCTCTGTACTCTCCTTTCTCCAAGGCAGTCACCCCAGGGCTCAGGAAGGAGCATAAGTATTCTGGTGCAAAACCAGGAGAAGTCTAAACAGGAGTGAGTAAGCTGAGAGCTGGAGTAGCTACACAATAGCTAGGTCAAGGTCCTCCCAACAACAGTGTAAACACAGTATAAGAAAGAGAGAGCAGAAATTGTAAACTAGATGGAGACGGGAAAACAAAAGCTATTTAGCAATGAGGAAATAATTCACCAACTAACATTCCCCATGGCAGAGTGGGGAACAGTTCAGGAAAGTCAAACCTTAGGAGAGGCAGCAAATTCAGCAACGGGACATGAGATGTTAGAGAGGAGGAACACAACACACTGGCACCAAGACTGTGCACACAACTACCCTGTGCCAGGCAGCATGAACGTAAGCGCTGGGCAGGAGCCCACTGCTCAGTTCAGGGCAGCAGCTACTGAGCAAGCCCAACGCACGGGGAGGAGGTCAGAAGAAAGGCGATAGCTCATTGTGCAATGACAGTACATTGTCCTTGGCTCTGAGGGGATATGGAAAGAGTTTACAAACATTTATAAGTCATAAACCCAAGTGGAAGGGAGGACAAATTACTTACTAGAGAAGATAAAACAAAGAGAGGAAAAACTGAAGATGAAAGTAACTGACAACACTTTACAAAGGAGCTTTAGTGGGGTTGTGAAATAGCTCTCACAAGGACAGCAGGGAAAAACCCAGGTATGGGCAGTTTTAAAGTTGGATGGGAAAAAAAGCAACTAATACATGTGCAATGAAGAGCACACAGAGGAATTTGTTGAAGTGATGCAAATATTTCCACCTCTACAATCGCTGGTCCCAATTTTCCACTGCCCTGCACCTCTTGCTATCATAAACAGCAACGCAAAGAAGGAAAATATTTATCAAAGGAGGAGCATAACCTTATAGTACTGCTCCACCTGAGTGTGTAGATTTCTAGACGTTCCTAGCCAACCGAGAATTAGGTTTTATAATTGCATGTGGGAAAATGACTCCCTAGCAATGATTCTCTCCAACTCCTCCAGAGATCTCCTCCTGCCCCATCCCAAATCTCCTTCAGTTTTGATGAAGTAGGGATAGGACTCCATGTTTGGATAGTGTGTGTTAATGTCTCCTAAAGTCATGGTCGGCTGCTTCTCAAATCTCCTGATAAATCCCCTTCCAGTTGCATTTGGGAGACCACTTAGAGGACTCCCAAAGATCCACATGGAAACCTGAAAAATCAAGGCCCAAACACAGCCCCACTGGAGACTGGAACAGCAACCTGCCAAAAGCCTGGAGAAGTCCACACCTTACCTGGCATATACACTTACCAGATTAATATTTTCCAGGAGGAAGGAACACAGCCATGGCTTGACAGCTACGGAGCTGCAGCTAGCATGAATTGTGCACCCCATCAGCCAGTGAGCTGCTCTTCAGGCAGCAGAGAGCTGTTCCCTGGCTTGAGGACTTTTCACATAATTAATTACCAAGCTTTACAACCGTCCCCTGCAGA
This sequence comes from Coracias cyanogaster, assembly GCA_033124195.1. Lineage (NCBI taxonomy): Eukaryota > Metazoa > Chordata > Aves > Coraciiformes > Coraciidae > Coracias > Coracias cyanogaster. The sequence continues at coordinate 10,528 of JAVSBS010023310.1, forward strand.
CTATGATGATGATGAATGAATAAGATCAGATTAGTCAATACGGTTTATTTGTGGAGTGTGCCCACTCGCTGTGGATGCATCACTACTGTGTGCATTCAACAGCACAGGGATGAGCACGATTCAAAGTCTTTGCCCATACAATACAAAACTACAACCAACCTGCAGCTCTTCAGCTTTCTCCCAAGGACTCCCTTAAGCCTTCCTTGGGTCCTTCTTTTGCTCTGTATCCTTGTCCTGGGCCACCCTGGAAGTCCTTTGGTGAGTGCCATATCCTTCCTTATTGAAGAAAAGCAGATTAAGCTGCACCTGTAGAGGTTAAACAAGAAATTGCTGAAAAGCACTGAAGTCATAACACAGTCGCTAATGGTGCATTTGCTACTACTGTCCTCTGCCTGACAAAATCAGAGTTGCTCCACTGTGTGGCACAGATGCTCTGCAGCTCCGCAACCTGCAACGATCCACTTTTTGCTGAATGGTATTTCTATAGCAAGGCACTCTTCAACCCCACTGAGGCTGTTGAGCCCCAGGATCCCTGTAAGAAACAGGGGATCTATCAAAGTAACTGCATGTTCAAAGTGGGTACCTGAAAAAGTGTATGCACTGCCTACAACATCACCGTAGTTCCCTCCTTGTCAGTCCTGACACATCCATGCAGCAAGCAATAGTTGGCATAAGGACTGGGAATAGGGTTTCATGGCTGGAAACGGCTTTAAATTGAAATTTGAGAGCTGTGCCTTTCCTTTCCAGCTCTGGCACAAATTCCCTGGGTGACCCAAGGCAGACACCTTCATCTCCCTGGGGCTCAGTTTGCCGTCTGTAAACCTGGGCTATCATTCCCTCCTCCTCCTTACATCCCTTTTATCCTCGTTTATATTGACTATAAATGCAGATGGGCTTGTTTGTGAGCAGGCACAGTGCAAAAGAGGGTGCGTGACTTTGGAAATGCTGCACATCGGGGGAAGGCCTGTGGGGAAGGATGGGGGCACAGAAGGGCAGGTGCATGGAGAGATGAGTGCGCTGGGGAGTGGGTGCACGGAGGGGCAAGCGCACGGCGGGACGAGCCCACAGAGGGGCAGCTACGTGGACTGATGGGCACCCGGAGGAGCGGGTGCCTGGCAGGATGGGCGCAAGGAGGAGCAAGCGCAGGGATGAACGGATGTTCAGCTGCGGCTGAACCCCAGAGGGATGGGTGCACAGGAGGACGCGGGGATGCAGGGATGCGCACGCAGGGACGGAGGATGCCCGGCGGGCCGGGCGTTCGCCCACCGCCCGCCCCGGCCCGGGCCCGGCCCCTCACGGTGGGGTGGGCCGGGGGGCGGGCCCCCCGCCCCGGCCCGGGGCGGGTTCCCCCCGCGCCC
>JAVSBS010023312.1:0-45411 GCA_033124195.1 Coracias cyanogaster
CCTGGGGGACCCCACTTGTGACTGGCCACCAACTGGATTTAACTCCATTTACCACAACCCTCTGGGCTCGACCATCCAGTCAGTTTTTAACCCACTGAAGAGTCCACTTGTCTACATTGTATTACGGGCCTATTGCCAGCCTTCAGCTGTAATTATTTTTTACTCATTAAATTCTTTATAATAATGATGGGACATATTATTACGGTATTTGCAGAAAAATTTATAACATGTTTGAGGAAAAAAAAATTCTTCTATTCCAGTTGACGTGCTTATTCCTTGATACACAAAACCAGCTATGCTTCAGTGACCTAGCTAATGATGAATTCAAGGGAAAATTCTCCATCTCCCCAAACACAACTGCTAAACAAATACGTGCCTACAGGCTTTTCATCACACCTCTCTTGAAAATGGAACAAATGGTTATATAGCTGAATAGAACTGCTTTATTGCTCTGCTGCTCTTGTCCAAGATATTGCCTCTATCCTTGAGCAAGAATCAAAAATCTTTGAAAATCCTCAGGGGCAAAAAGGAGCATTTTAATGGGTGAAATTCTTTACCTTTTGTTGCACTTTTCTTCTGTGCATATTATAAAGTAGGTCGCAACACAGAAAGATAACAAGTACCATGTTTCAATTATGGATGTCTACAAGAAATGTTGACATTTGGGTTGTTTTGTTGTCAAGCAATGACAAAAATGATTTCAAACAATAAGTTCCATTGCAAGGCTAGAATGTCTAAACAACACTTGAGTACCTGCTTCCATTGAATTATGCTACCATTAATCATTCCCACTAATTCAATAAAAACATTGTCAATACAATAAAACGTTTTTTCTATTGAATTAATGAGGGTGGTTGGTTACTAATAGGATATGACTGTATTAGGGAAATGTTTAAAGTAACATGATAGATTAACAAGGAAACATTTAATAAAGATTTCATGTATTTTTAAGTCTTTCTGAACCCTGTGAGAAAGGAAAGCTGTATTATGAAAAAAGCCACTGCATAAGCCTGCTGAATGTCATCACTTTTACTTCCGTTGACAGTTTATTTGAGGGTGGTGCTTTGTAATAGTCAAAGGACTCAAGGGACCTTCAGTCCACCCTTGATCAGGTGTGTAAACTAAGACACATGACTGGGCCTTGCTTGATTTTCTGTTTTGTCATTTGTAAAATGAGAAGAATTACACTGACACTTCAAGTACTTTAAGATTTCCTGGTAAAAATACTGAATGTGAGCCATGCATTATTCATAAACAGTAAGGTTTTATCTTCCTGTGAGTAAAGGTACTCTAATCCCACCCCAAGTAATGATTACTTCTGTAGCCTCAGGCAACTCATTTACAGCCTTTCAGAAATTGCACTTACACTATCCATTGGTTTCAGGAGCTAATGTAATATCTGAGTAACAACATCTCTGCAATTCAGAATGTTCACCTTAAGCTGAGCTTTAGGCTCAGTTTCTTCAACTGTAAAGCAGTTTCAACTATACTTATATCTGTCCAAGTTGTCTTAAAAATTGACAACTTAATGACCTTAAATCAATTACAGTATAGAAGGGCTTAAAAATAAAAAGCCCAACTACTCTTTGAATGGCAAAATTATAACTTTCTGAAAAAGTTTGAACAGTGTGAAGTAACATGGCTACTATAGCATGAAAAGCAGAGTAATATAGTTAATTGTCTATGGAGGAGCTTTACCTTTCTTTTGTGCCTACATATGCATAGCGTATCAGTCAAGTCAATGAAGAGGTACTAGAAGTACAGCAATTCTAGCAGTAGAACACTGACCATGCATTCAGCACCAGACATGTACCAATACTAGTCACAAAGAAGCAAATAAGGTCTCTCCAGCATTAAGTCTTGAGAAAAATTCTCATCCCTGCAAGTGTTTCTCTTTACTTAAGCTTCATGTCAGTTTTGCTGTATGTGGTGAAGGTCCTGATTTAATGTGGTATGAAGTTTAGAGTGGTGCTAAATTGAGTTTACTTATTATTGGAGAATAATTAAAACATGTATCCTTTTACGATGTGTGACTTAAGTACAGGGGTCCTCAAACTTTTTAAGCAGGGGGCTGGTTCACTGTCCCTCAGACACTGTCAGGGGCTGGACTATAGTTTGGAAAAAAATGACAGGGGAGTCGCCCACCTCGCTGATGCTGCTGCCCCCCTCCTGAGCCCAGCCGCGCAGTCTGGAAAGGGTGGCCAGAAGGGACTGAAGGAACTTTGCCGTGCTGGGGCTCTGGCGATTCGCTTGGGGGCTGCAGAGGTCGGGGTGCGGATTAAGTGGCAGGAAGTCATCTGCGGCTGATTGGTTTCCCCCCCAACCCCCGGCGGGGAGTTCTGTAAATACCTGCGGGCTGGATTGAGGACCCTGGGGGGTCGTATCTGGCCTGCAGGCCATAGTTTGAGGACCCCTGCTCAAGTATATTACCTGTCCTTGGCTTCAGCCTGACTATGGCATACAAAGCATATTCAAGCATACCTATGAAGCATATATATGAAGCAGGTAATTTCTTCAAATGAGTATACCTCTGTATGTTTGATGCATAAATTCTAAAATTAATTAATAAATCACTTTACATTTTTTCACTATAGTCCTTCCTTAAAGGGTGCAAATATTGAGATGAACATGTGCTGGTCCTTTCAGAGGAAGCAATCTTCTTGTTAATATCAGTATTAATAACTAAAAAAAACCCAAGAAAACACATGCAAGGCTCCACTGAAAATTGTGTACTTTAGATGGACTCTACCACCGACTTTACATTCCATGTCTCCAGTGGGAAATATTTATCTTAGAAGAGTTAGAGGGGAAGCAAGGATATTTTTTACTCCTTTTTGTTTAAACAGACTGGAAGAGAAAAGGTATAAAGTTTGTATGGTATCACAGAGCCATACTGAGGATTGACTTACTTTACCAGGTACTGTTAAATCCCATAAAGCAAAGTTTATTGTAAGAAATATCAAATATGAATAGTCTTTTAGCCTAATAAGAAGTAGGATGTTAAAGAAGGAAAGAACACAGATCATCATATTATGTCATAGAATGTTATTATACAGAAGACATTTTGTATATTTTGGAACCTTAATATCATAGATTCATTCAGGTTGGAAAAGACCCTTGGGATCATTGAGTCCAACCATCTACATCATTGAGCCAACCCTACCCTACAAAGTTCTCCCTTAAACTATATTCCCCAACATCACATCTGAATGACCCTTAAACACATCCAGGGATGGTGACTCAATCACCTCCCTGGACAGCCTATTCCAGTATCTGACTACTTTTTCCGTGAAAATTTTTTTCCTAATGTCCAGTCTAAACCTACCCTGTTGCAGCTTGAAGCCATTCCCTCTTTTTCTAACACTAATTACCTGTGAGAAGAGACCAGCACCAATGTCTCTACAATGTCCTTTCAGGTAGTTGTAGAGAGCGATGAGGTCTCCCCTCATCCTCCTCTTCCTCGAACTAAACAGTCCCGGCTCCTTCAATCACTCTTCAAATATAATTCACAATGCAAAAGATATAAGGTAATAAGAAAAAATTTATCAACTTTTATTATCTTTACCATATTAATATCCTGTAAAATATTAATTTTTCTACAAGATTAATACTGATTATTTATAGTTCTTTTAGAAGACTCATTTGTCCTTGCAACATTGTGGATTTTGATGGGAAATAATATCCTAAATATTAGTTGCCTAAATTAAAAAAATAAAAAAAAGATAAAAGAACAGGGCATTAAGGAGGGCAAAAATGTAAATCAGAATCTGAAAAAGTAATATTGAGGGGAGCTTTAAACTGAGGGAATCGGGGGCAGGATCCAAGATGGCAATGCTCTCACCATCTCATTCAGCTGGGGAATAAGCCAGGCCAACCAGAGCCTGCAGAGCAATGACTAGTGTTCCTTAGCTGCCTGCCAAGAGAGAGCCAGAAGGTCAGCCACCTCAAGGGTGTTTATGACAATGGTGGTTCCTCTTACATGTCCTCCAGGGAAACCTGCATGCTTGATTGAGTCTCTGAAATGCTTGTACATCAACGCATGCTGCATGAGGAATAAACAGAAAGAACTAGAGATCTGAGTGCAGTCACAGGGCTGTGATCTCATTGCAATTACAGAGACATGGTGGGATGGCTCGCATGGCTGGAATGCTGTCATGGATGGCTATGTACTTTTTAGGAAAGAAAGACAGGCAAGGTGAGGTGGTGGAGTGGTTATGTGAGAGAGCAACTGAAATGTATCGAGCTCTGCCTAGATGGGGATGAAGAACGTGTTGAAAGCCTATGGGTAAGACTTAAGGGCAGGCTAATATGGGTGACATTATTGTGGGTGTTTACTACAGGCCACTTTAGCAGGAAGCCTCCCAATCACATGCCCTGGTGCTCATGGGGGACTTAACCATCCTGATATTTGCTAGAAAGGCAACACAGCTAGGCACACACAGCCTATGAGGTGCCTGCAGTACATTAGTAACATTTTGACACAGGTGGTGGAGGACCCAAGGAGGGGCAGCATGTTGCTAGACTTTGTAATAGTGAACAATGAAGGTCTGGTTGGAGATGAGAAGGCTGGGGGTAGCCTTGGCTGCAGTGCCCATGAGATGGTGTAGTTCAGGATCATGAGAGGAAGAAGCAGGGCAATAAATAAGATTTCAACCCTGAAATTTGACCACTTCAAAGACCTACTTCAAGGAATCCCACAGCTTAGGACCCTAGAAGGTAGGGGGTCCCAAGAGAGCTGGCTAATTTTCAAGCACCACTTTCTCCAAGCTCAAGACCAATGCATCCCTATTAGTAAAAAAATCAAGTAGAGGAGGCAGGAGACCTGCATGGATGAACAAGGAGCTTCTGGAAAAACTCAAATGGAAGAAGGAAGTTTACAGTATGTGGAAAAAGGGACTGGCCACCTGGGAGGAATATAGCAATATTGCCAGGGTATGTAAGGATGTAATGAGGAAGGTTACCACCCTCTCAGAATTAAATCTGGCAAATGACGTCAAGGAAAAAAGAAGGGCTTCTTCAGGTATATCAGTAGCAAAAGGGAGACTAGGGAAAACATGGGTCCACTGCTGAATGAGAAGGGTGCCATGGTGACAGAGGGTGCTGAGAAGGCAGAGTTATTGAATGTCTTCTTTATTTCAGTCTTTATTACTAAGACTGGCCCTCAGGAATCCCAGTCCCTGGAGGTAAGAAAGAAAGTCTGAACAAAGAAAGGCTCTCATTTGTTTGAGGAGGATTTGGTTAGAGATCATCTAGGCAAACTGGACACCTACAAATCCATAGGCCCCAATGGGATACATCCATGAGTACTGAGGGAGCTGACATTTTATTGCTAAGCCACTCTTCATCATTTTTGAAAGGTCATGGAGAACAGAAGAGGTGCCTGAGGACTGGAGGAAAGCCAATGTCACTCCAGTCTTCAAAAAGGGCAAGAGGAAGGACCCAGGAAATTACAGGCCAGTCAGCCTCACCTCCATCTGTAGCGAGGTGATAGAACAGGTCATTCTGGAGGTCATCGCTAAGCATGTGGAGGAAAAGAAGGTTATTGGGAGTGGTCAACATGGATTCACCAAGAGGAACTCATGCTTGACCAATCTGGTTGCCTTCTATGATGGCATGACTGGCTGGGTAGATGAGGGGAGAGTAGTGGGTGTTGTCTACCTTGACTTCAGCAAGGCTTTTGACACTGTCTCCCATAACATGCCCATAGGGAAGCTTAGGAAGCATGGGTTAGTTGAGTGGACAGTGAGGTGGATTGAGAACTGGCTGAACAACAGAGCTCAGAGAGTTATGATCAGCAGTGCAATATCTAATTGGAGGCTGTAGCTAGCAATGCTCCCCAGGCATCAGTACTCAGTCCAGTCCTGTTCAACATATTCATCAATGACCTGAATGAATGGATGGAGCATACCCTCAGCAACTTTACAAATGGTACAAAACTAAGAGGAGTAGCTGATACACCAGAATGCTGTGCTGTCATTCAGCAAGACCTGGACACACTGGAGAGCTGGGTGGAGGAGAGCTGGGTGGAGGGGAACCTCATGAAGTTCAACAAGGCCAAGGGTAGAGTCCTGCACCTGGGCAGGAGTAACCCCATGCACCAGTACAGGTTAGGTGTTGACCTGCTGGAAAGCAGCTCCATGGAGAAGGACCTGGGAGTCCTGGTTGACAACAAGTTAACCATGAGTCAGCAGTGCTCTTGTGGTCAAGAAGGACAGTAGTATCCTGGGATGCATCAAGAAGAGCATGACCAGCAGGCTGAGGTTCTCCTCCCTGTCTCCTTTGCCCTGGTGAGGCCATATCTGGAGTACTGTGTCCAGTTCTGGGCTCCCCAGTTCAAGAGAGACAGGGAGCTACTGGATAGAGTCCAGTGGAAGGCTACAAAGATGACTAAGGGATCGGAACATTTCTTGCATGAGGAAAGGCTGAGAGACCTGGGGCTGTTTAGCCCGGAGAAGACTGAGAGGGGATCTTATTAATGGTTATCAATACCTAAAGGGTGGGTCTCAGGAGCGTGGGTCCAGCCTCTTTTCAGTGGTGCCCAATGATAGGACACGACGTCATGAGCACAAACTAGAACGCAGGAAGTTCTATCTAAACATAAGGAAAAACTTCTTTAGTTTGAGAGTGGTGGAGCACTGGAACAGGCTGCCCAGAGATGTGGTGGAGTCTCCTTCTCTGGAGACTTTCAAAAGCCATCTGGATGCATTCCTGTGCAGCCTGCTCTAGGCAAACCTGCTTTCCAGAGATATCTTCCTATCCCTACTGTTCTGTGACTCTGTGAGTCTGTAATACAATGCAATTTGAATTCTGATTTAAAATCAATGGGTTTTTAAAATCCTCCTACGAAACAATTCTAAAAACAGCCAGAGAAGAATTATAGTCTTTCTTATCAATGCAATCCACTTTTTTTGTTGTTCCTTAACATATAAGCATATAACAAAACCTTTTTCTCAGTCTGAGGCATTTTTACGCTCCTGATAGGCCATATCATGTGAAGAAATTATCTCAGGCATTATTCCCACTGGTAAAATCACCAGAGAACTTACCACTTGAAAGTTAGTGTGAAATATTTGTTGTGTTATTCTAACACTCAATGATTTGTGTTTTTATTAAGTGAATGCCAAGGGAAGAGCAATATTAAAGCAATACATTTATCCTTAAATTATTAATCTTCCATGAAAATAACGGTGCTAAAAATTCATGTGTATGCATTACCAGCAAGGTATAAGCTTCTTTCCACGTGCTTTGCAAATGATTCATCAGAGTCTTAGCAAAGTACTTCCCTTCAAAACTCTGAAGTATGAAGATCTACAAGATTTTTGTGAACTACTGGTAACCAGCTGCTTCTCAATACACTTATCAAGGCTGTAACACTGCTACTTCTCATCTGGTGCCTTTTCACCACTCTATTATTTTTATCTTAGTAGAATTTGCCAATTAAAGCTGGACAGCTGCAAAATGTGTTGAAGGAAGTAATATCCACTGCAATCTTTCTTCTAAAAATTAAATAACCAGGAGACTTCAGTAGAAAATCAGAAAAAAAGAACAGTGTTTAAATGTATACGTTCCTCTGTTTACCACCATTTTGAGAGCTTTAAAAAGTCTTGGTAACACTGAATGATAAAGCAGAATGATCCTGAGAGAGTTTTACAACACAACTGATATTTAATTAGCCTCAAATCTGTGCTAGAAAGGCATATTTGTATACCCAGAGCACTACTCTATCCAAGAGTATGCATATTACTGTTTATGTCACCATTTCATTTCTCAGTGGTACATATTACGGAGTGCTGTGTTTGGGGCAGGGGCAAAGCAATCAACTGGAAAGGCCTCTGGTGAGAGCAAAGTGTAAAAATATCGTTCAAGCACAGCTACTAAAAATGTTAAGATGACAATTCACTACTGCTGCTGTTTAAATATGGTTAAGATTTTCACATTCATATTGTATGTACATGTCAACATCTGCATATAGTTACGTTCAAACCATTGATGGCTTATGTATGTCTACTTGTGCGACAGAGATGCAAGTAACAGAAAAGTGGGAGTGTGTATTACCTGCCTGCCTACAAATTCACATAATAACATATTGAGATGAACAAAGGGCCAGTTGTAATTAATCAATATTCCGCTTCCAAAATATGAAGGACTTCTAGTATTAAGAAAAAAGTAAGCATGGAGACAGTGGAATACCCTCTTCTTTGCTCTCCAGTTTTTTGTATTAAGAATCAGGAATGTGAGCTATCTTAATTGTTTGATATCAGTACTGGGAAGAATAGTGGGTTATATCCCTGGCTGGTATCACTGAGACTGGAATTTACATCAGCTACATAGTCAGTTCACAGGAGAAGCAAGATGTTCCCTCACCTCTTAGGATAGATTGTATTAATGTTAACTCCATATAAACAGCTGGTTTGTACTGTGTGAATCTGGTTCAGTGAATAGGGGTTCATTCTACTAGGATCCCTACATTTTTCTGTTGTCTTTATGGCCATCATATGTGATAGAAAAAAGCGTGAGGAGATCCAGCAAGAGGAAAGAGGAAATACTTGAGATGTGGAATTTCATTCTGGAGTGGCATTACTGCAATTAAATAAATAAACACTTCATTTCTACAATTAAATAAATGAACACTTCATTTCTACAAAGATGTGGAAAGTAGCTGTGGGCAGTAGTGGAACATTAGTTCAAAGTCAAACATGAGTGCATTTCCTGCATAAACATTTCTATCCTCCAATAAACTAAGTGAATTGAGCATTTTTTGCTCCACTGACTCTCTCAGCTATTGCCATATTTCTGAGTGTGTGGTAAGGCAAGGCTTCAGAAAAAAGAAAAAAGAAAAGACAGCTTTTTTTTTCTCCTAAAAAAATTAACTGTCCTTTATACCTAGAAGCTGCTGCGCCTCTGGAAACACATTGTGAAGTAAAGAAAATCAATAATGATTTGGATCAAAATTATACAAGGAAGCATTTTTCTGCAGTCCTCTGTTCCTCTAAATCAAAATGCTAAACAAAGACTTTTTTCTCTTTTAAACCTTAGATCTAACTGGGGTGGGTGGGGGCAGATGGACGGGCACTTGTCCTGTACAAAATTATTCCTCCAGAATATGCTCTGCCTACTTGCAGCTGAGTAACAGACCTTACTTTCCATGCTAAATAACCTGGGAATATTTATTACCTCAAGCAAGGAGTTAACATATGATCTTAATTATAAAACGCTCTTAGATAAAACCTGTTAAGCTCTCAATAAATGGATGCAACTCACAATGTCTCTTATTAGCAAAGTAAATATAATTGAAATGACTATAGTTCCTGAATTTAATTATCTATTAATGAACATTCCCTTACCTCTCCCAATATAATTTTAAAAGAACTTAGCACATTTATTAAGGGTTCCTCTGGGTATATAACATACCAGAATAGATGTAAAAGTATTGCCTTTGCTTCTTAAAAAGTAAATTAGTTTCATCAGACTAGACTTTTACTATACTGAATTCCAGGCTCTACAAAAATAGAGACAGAATTCAACAAAGATCCACCCTGACCTACAATTGTGGAAACGGTGAAGACAAGTGTGAAGTACTGCTGGAGAAGTTATTCACCCGTTTCATTTGCCCCTAGAATTACCCAACAGATTTTTGACCTTTGCTTATAACACTAAGGGAGAACAAACAAAAAACCTCATGCAATTACTATGACTTCAAGACAAAGCTTCTAATTATGAGCCATTGCTCATATTAGAATAATAATTGCTCATAAGAAGGTAGGGTTTGAGATACTTTGTAGGAGAAGGGAGATGCCTGGTTCTTTTCAAAGAGCTGATAAAAAAACTCAGCGTGATGTTTCACAAATGGTCTTTCCAGAAGAAATAAGCCATTCAGCACTTTTAATTGATCAGAGCTGTGTCTTGGGATCAGAATCTGGCTTTCATTCCTCATCTCTTTGTGGCTGAAATCATAGAATACTAGGATTCCTTGGAGCTCTTCATTTTGCAAAACTATTTGCACAGTCTCAGCTAACGTTCCTGTCCCCCTGCCCTCCGCAGAATGATTAATTTCTGTGGATGCATCTATATAGTTGTACACACAGAACTTAAGACATATACGTTAAAGAAGTTACATGTGATAAAAATAGCAAAGTACAAAGATTTTTAAATTCATATGCTGTGCAAGTGTCAAATAATGTTCACCATGCAGTTAGATGAACAGGATAGAAATATCTATTTGCAAAATGAGTTATTCACAAGCTATTATCACTGGGCTACCTGGCACAGCTCTTCCTGTGAGTCAGTCTACCAGCGTCATCATCTTTCCTGCTCCCTGAACAGGAAGGTAAAAATATCAAGCTTTTCCTGGGTATGACTTCTAAGGAGAGGCATATTTTCTGTGGCAAAAAGTTCTTACCAGACTTCTCTTTACCATACTTGACACCTCTTTTCAATTTAACCAATTCTTCAGTGTCATGTGACAGTTCCCTTAAGAGTCCTCCCCTTTGCACTATACCTTACTGCAGCAGCAAATTGCACATAGCATCCTTTTTCTCTATCTGTGAGCATGCCACCCTATGCAGATAACTTATTTTTTCAGAATCCTTCACTGAAAATGTGTTTCAGGTGACAGAAGGCATTTTTCTATGGTAGAACTATTCAGCATGTAAACACTATTAGGATGTCTGATCTAGCAGTGTAAAGACACTTTCTTTAGATTCAAGCAATACTGGTTCAAATCTTTTCTTTATAGTTTACATAGCAGATTGCCTTTGACCAAACACCTAAGCTTGATAGGGCTCAGATGAAAATTTCCATGTTCAGCACCTAAATACAACTTGGCTATCAACCAATGAATAAAATTGCCTCAGTATCCGATGGAATTTTCCAAACTATGCCTGGAATAATCTATATTTGGAGATGTTGAAGAGCTATGACCCTTAAGCTTTGATGGGGCTGAAACATAGGCATTCCTCTGTGTCTTCAAAGCAAGAGATGAACTAGTACTCATCCTTAAGGCACTACTAATTGAGTTGGCATCACAAATTGTAAGAAGTCAGTATCCACATTTTATGCAGTGCCTCAATAGTTGGTTGCACACCCAAGATATTAGAGGCCCATGATGATTCTCACACTCTTCTGAAGCTTTCAAGCTGATGTGGATTTCAGTAGTTTCCGCAAGAGATATAAGTGCTGTGAACAGTGAATACTGTCATATACAAATGCTTTAACAGCAGACCAGCGCCTAGTGCTTCATTGACCTTTAGCTCCCCAATAGCAAAATAGCGAAGCAGAATTTTGTTACCTTAAAAGAGTGTGGTGAGGATACATCACATAAGCCTTTGAGATGTGCAGATGTTCAGACAATGCTGATATAATCCATCTAGAAAACCTAAGTCATTAGTTTGAATATCTCTGTGACTAATGGATGAGTCTGTAATGCCTTTGTTTTCTGATCCATTTTTGTATTTGGAAGACAAGCTACTGATGTGGAGATTGATTAGTGGTGTTCTCAGTCCTATATTCCTAAACTTGGAGGCTTTTGCAAAAACATGTCTATTTCAGCTATGTTACTTGCATTTTCCTGTTTTTATGTCATTCTGTTAAGCAATTATGTCTAAAAAAGGCACTTCCAGGAATTTCGTTACGGTATTGGAAAGCCCAGTGTACTAGGGCTAAACTTTATTCCCAGAACTATCAGCAATCTGTCAGTGACAAGGTTTCTTGGAATGATATCAAAACCCCTGCCTATAAAGACCAAAGGACTGGTGTAGTCCCTCTCCAGTAATTTTAAGTGTAGTTCACTGGCAAAGTGGCAATTGTTTAGAAACCCGACAGGTATTGGTATCTTGCTAGATCCTAAAGTTTGCAACTGCTGAATACTAAGGCTTTCTAATACATCTACAAATCTATGTAGTGATGGAATTTCAGTATAGGGAAGTGAAGTCAGAATGAAGGGAAGGCTACATCTCTCCCTGCTGCCAGTTGATTAAAATTTGAAATAAATATTTTTCCAAATATTTGTTAGGCATGGATTAATGGTAAATAGAGCAAGTAAAAAACTCAGGCTTCTGTTTTTTTTTGTCTGCTTTTGTTGCAAATTGGAATGAACAGCTCAAACTTAAGTCTTTTTATGGAATGAAACTTGCACCTAAAAAGATCTGTAGAGAAACATGAAAGATTTGATTCTGAAGAATTAAAGGACACGTTCAGATACAAAATGAATATGAAATAACAAATGTGAAGCAAAATATTTTGACATTAATGAAATAAAGTGTTTTTACACTAGTGATATGAATGAGAAAGTCAAAAGGCTTCCCTCTGACATTGATTTTGTGATAATTTCTGCAAAACATTTTTGATTACAAGAAAACAGCATTTTCTGAAGGATTATTTTTTTTTAGCCAACTCTGGCTTAAAAAAAAAAATTCTGAAAATAATCATGAAAACTACTCTTTTTACATAATTTATTCCTGGAAAAAATACTACTAATACAAGTCTTAAAATAAGTCAATCTTGAGAATGCTCTGGAAGCTTCTTCACAAGAGCAAAAAGTGAGAATATGTGAGAAGGTGACAGTAGAAGATAAAAAAGTGAATCAAAATTCCTGTAGCTTTATTTATATATTGAAGAGTTGAATGTCTCTCCACACCATCTACTCTACTCGGAGTGGTTTTTAATTAGCGCATAGTGGTTATGATAGAAGAATAAAGACAAAATTTAAAACAAAACGTTTTTATTCTTCTCCTTTATAGCAAATGATCATTTTCTGGGAGATCTTTGTTTCTAAACATTTAAAAGTACACTGTGATTTATACCAAGGAGAATAGAGTCTGAAGGGTAAGAGATCAGTCACCTCTGTGATTAGCTTTTTTTTGCATAATGTAATTAAAGACATACATGCCAAAATAACGATGATGTGTGGCAAGTCCACTAATTTTACTAGTTGCATTTATTTTCAACCTTTTACAGCACAAATTCGTTTTTGGATGTAGACTCTTTACACTTTCTCTAACTGCTGTGATGACTCTCACATGGCACAGTACAATAGTGCAGAATAAACACAATCTGTGCACTGTTTTTTTTTTCTTTCTTTTTTTTTTTTTTTTTATTTTTCCACTTAAAATTTCTAAAAGAAATGACATTTTTACTGTTAAGGTACACCCTCAGATTCCCAGTTTTCTGCAGCTGGTGACAGTCTGTAGGAGTGAAGTATTACCCACATTAGAAGAAGATCTAGTTAAGAATCACTTGAGCAAGATAAGCATACACAAGTCAATGGGACCAGATAAGATGAATCCGATGGTGCTGAGGGGGTTGTTTGATACAGTTGTGAACCTAGTTTTTATCAATTTCAAAAGTTTATGATTGAAAAATGTTCTTGATGTATAGAAAAAGATTACCCTGAAGAAAGGAAATTGGATCATGCCCAATCTTCAGTCTCTAGGAAAGTTAAGAAGCAAAACTTCCTAGAAGCTGTGGCCAAACACGGGGGACAGGACAACTGGGAACACCCAGCATGACCAAGACTAAGTCATACCTGACCAACCTGATTACCTTATATGATGAGGTGACTAGCTCTATGGATGAGTGGAGAGCAGCAAATGGGATTTACCTTGAATTTAGAAAGATTTTTGGCACAGTCTCCCATAGTATCTGTACAGCCAAATTGGACTGATATGATCTACATCCTTCACGTGTTTCAACTTGTGGATCACAACTTTTGATGTTGGCAACACTCTGCATAATGAAACCCGACAGGCAGGTGACCCTTTTTGTTAAGGGCATGTTGCTGATACATGGTCAGGTATTGCCCACCAGGACACCCAGGTCCTTCTCTGCAAATCTGCTATCCAGATGGATGTCCCCCAGCACTTATTGGTGCATGGAGTTATTCCTCCCTAGGTGCAGGACCCCTTTTTTTGAACTTCATGAAGTTCCTGTCAGCCAATTTTTCCAGCCTGTCAAGGTCCCTCTGGATGGCAGCATGATGCTCTGATATTTGAGCCACTCCTCCCATTTTTGTGTCATCAGCAAACTTGATGGGAGACACTGCCCCAACAACCAGGTCATTAACGAAAATGTTGGACAGCATTGGACACACTATTAACCTCTGAGTTACACCACTTGTTACTGGCCTCCAACTAGTCTTTGTGCTGTTGATCCAGATACTCTGGGTCTGGCCATTTTGCTAGATTTCAATCCACCTCACTGTCTGTTCATCCAGGACATGCATCAACAGCTTGTCCATGAAGACCTTATGGCAAACATTGTGTAAAGCCTTACTGAAGTCCAAGCAGACAATATCCGCTACATTCTCCTCATTTACCAGGACACTAATTTAATCAAAGAAGTTGATCAAATATGACTTCATGTTGGTGAATTCATGCTGACTACTCCTGACTATTTTCTTGTCATTCATGTGCCTGGAAATGATTTCCAGGATTTTGTCTTCTTCCAATGGATCATGGTGTGGCATGATCAGCTCCTAGTTCCCTGGGTTCTCCTTCTTGCCCTTCTTGAAGACAAGAGTGACATTTTCTTTCCTCTAGTCTTCAGGCCCTTCTCTTATCCAGTGTGACCAATCTAAGATTTATAGAGAGTGGTCTCGTAATGACATCATCCAGCAACCTCAAGTTTTTTTTCTACAACAAGGTGACCTGTTTAATGGATGAGGGAAAGGTTGTGGATATTGTCTACATACACTGTAGTTAAGCCATTGACACCGTTTCCTACAGCATTCTCTGGAGAAACTGACTGCTCATGGCTTGGATTGGCATACGCTGTGCTGGATGAAAAATTGGCTGGATGGCTGGGCCCAGAGAGTGGTGATGAATGGACCTAACTCCAGTTGGTGGCTGGCCACAAGTGGTATTCCCCAGGGCTCAGTATTTGGGCCAGTTCTCTTTAATGTCTTTATCAATAATAGGGATGAAGGGATTGAGGGTACCCTCAGCAGGTTTGCAGATAACATCAAATGAGGTGGAAATGTTGATCTGCTTGAGGGTAGGGAGTCTCTACAGAGCGATATGGACAGCCTGGATCAGTGGAACAAGGCCAATGGTATGAGGGTCAACAAAGCCAACTGCTGGGTCCTGCACTTGGGCCACAACAATGCCATGCAATGCTACAGGCCTGGGGAGAAGTGGCTGGAAAGTGGCCTGGTGGAAAAGGACCTGGGGGTGGTGGTTGACATCCAGCTGAACATGAGCGAGAAGTGTACCCAGGTGGCCAAGAAGGCCAACAGCATCCTGGCTTATATCAGAAAAAAGTGTGGCCATCAGGACTAGGGAAGTAATCTTCCCCCTGTACTCAGCACTGTTGAGGCCACACCTTGAGTATTGTGTTTGGTTTTGGGCCCTTCACTCTGAGAAAGACATTGAGGTGCTGGAGCACGTCCAAAGAAGGGCAACAAAGCTGGTGAATGATCTAGAGCACAAGTCTTTTGAGGAGTGGCTGAGGGAGCTGGGGTTGTTTAGCCTGGAGAAAAGGAGGCTTGGGGAAGACCTTATTCTTCTCTACAACGCCCTGAAAGGTGTTAGTAGTAAGGTGGGGTTTGGTCTGTTCTCCCAAGTAACAAGTGACAGGACAAGAAGTAATGGCCTCAAGTTGTGCCAGGGGAAGTTTAGATTAGATACTGGGAAAAATTTTTTCACTGAAAGGGTTGTCAAGCACTGGAACAGGCTGCCCAGTGTAGTGGTGGAGTAATCATCCATGGAGGTATTTAAAAGATATCTAGATGTGGTGGTGAGGCACGTGGTTTAGAGGACATCTGGCAATGTTGGGCTAACGGTTGGATCTGATGATATTAAATGTCTCTTCCAACCTAAATAATTCTACAATCTTATTTTTATCAATGAAATAAAAAAAAATAACAGAATATTAGATTGAACATGAGATTAGATAGTTAACATTGTTATATTAGTAATAGAAACGTGATAGAAGGAAAAAAAATCTGAGTCCTAGGCTCAAATCTCAGAATTTTAGAATTAAAATTTTCAGAGGTTTGTTTATGAATTAATTTCTGTCCTGGTTCAGCCAGGACAGGGTTAATTTGGTGTGGCCAGGCTATTCCATACCATGCTGACATCATGCCCTGGGGCCAGTTCCATTTCTTCGGGTGCATGCCTGAGGTTGGCTCCATCCATTTTTCCACAGGGTATCACTCATTCTGCACATTGTTTTTCTCACTGTTGTCATTGCTGTTGTTACTGCAATAGTTTCCTATGTGTCATTGTATTAAATTCTCTTTATCTCAATCACAGCTCTGTGTTTCCCTGTCCCCCTTCCCCAGACCTGAGCTGGGGTGGGCAGCAGCAGCGGCCATGTGGCTCGGCTCCCAGCAGGGTCTGAACAACCACAATTTCTCTCTCATAGAAGCTAGGAAAGTATTTCTTTTTTTCCCTTTTGTTTCCAAGTCTCTGATTTTCCTTACTCATAAGTCCTGTCTTAAAGAAAGTGGGCTTCTTCTTCAATGCCTGTTTGTTTAGAAGAAATACCTAAACACTAAAGGAAGTACTAGAAAAAAATGGCTTGTGGGTGCCTCCCGTCAGGGCCCACTGGCTCATGCACACACAATTTGCTTAAGTACTGGCTAATCTTATTGTCTTCTACCAAGGATATGTTTTCCTTGGTCCAGAATTTTCCTCTGATTTCTGGAACCTGGGATCCCTGAAGGCTGGTCTTGCTAGTACAGACTGATGTAAAGAAGGAATTCAATACCATAGCCTTTTCCATGTCATGTGTATCCAGGTCCTCTGTCTCAGCAGTGGGCTCAAATTTTCCCTAGCCTTCCTTTTGTCACCTATGTACTTACAGAAACCATTCTTGTCTTTTCCAGATTATTTTCCATCCCTTGTCAGATTCAATTCTATTTGGGCTTTACCTTTTCTAACCTCATCCCTGTATGATTGAATGATGTCTCTGCACTCCTCCCAGGCTAGACATCCTTGTTTCCATCTTCTGTATGCTTCCTTTTTGTTTCAGAGTTTGGCTAGGAGCTCTTTGTTCATCCATGCAGGTCTCCTGGCATTTTTGTCTGACTCACTGGGATGGACAGCTCTTGATCTTAGAAGAGGTAATCCTTGAATATTAACTGTCTTTCTTGGGCCCACACAGAGTCTTATCCCAAGGGACTATTCCCAGCATATTTTAAAAGAGACCAAACTCCACCAAGTAGTTTAAATTCCTCCAGTCTTAATGCTGTCATGTTTTTGTTACACTGATACTCTTGTGCTACATTTTTAAGTTCATGCAATATTCAGCAGTCATTTACTGCTCAGCTGCGTGGATTGTGCCACAAGTTGCCAAACTTGTATCTTCCTTAAACAAATAATTGGCTTTATTTTCTAAAAAACAAAGTTCATGCAGAATGTTTGGTATTACACCATTTTCCTACATCTGACAGTGTTCTCAAACATCTCTTGTGAGCAGTACAATGTGCTTGACCGTTTGATCTTGGCATGTGTTATGAGCTACAAGGGGACAAGTACGGCAGGAACCCACAGAGATTGATTTCCTCAAGCCTGCAATAGGTATACTCTTTTCCTGACAGCATCCAATAATATGCATTGCTTTTAACTTGTACTTTTTCCCAAAGTGTTTTTTTTTAAAAAAAGCACATTTGAGTTTAAGGAGAATCCGAGAATAAAGGTTCTGATTCAGCATGATATTTACCTGACTGCTGAAATTTAGGCGTATATTTGAGAACTGTGCTGAAGCAAGGTGTGTTATTTTAATTTAATTTCATTAGAGTTGTAGTACTGGTGTGGCCCCATCTTGAGTACTGTGTACAGTCCTGGGCACCACAGTACAAGAAAGATGTAAAGCTACTGGAGTGTGTACAGAGGAGGGCCACAAAGCTGGTAAAGGGTTTTGAGAGGATGCCATATGAGGAAGGGCTGAAGTCACTAGGTCTGTTCAGCCTGGAGAAGAGGAGATTGAGGGGAGACCTCATCGCAGCTTACTACTGCCTCACTAGGGAGAGAGGAGGAGTGGGCGCTGATCTCTTCTCTCTGGTGACCAATGACAGGACCCAAGGGAATGGTAGGAAGATATCTCAAGGGGTTTAGGAGGAGGTTCTTCACCCAGAGGGTGGTGGAGCACTGGAATAGGCTCCCCAGGGAAACAGTTATGGCACCAAACCTAACAATGTTCAAGATGCCTTTGGACAATGCACTCAGATGTGGTTTAATGGTTGTCGTGCACTGGGCCAAGCTGCCTGGGGAAGTGGCTGAACCACTATCCTTGCTGAGATTTTGATGATGTGAAGACAGGGGGACAGGGTTAGGTGGTGGATATGGTAGTGTTGGGATAATGGTTGGACTTGATGATCCTGAGGGTCTTTTCCAACTGGGGTGATACTGTGATACTGTACAAGAGAAATAAAGCTGCAGCAAATTAAGCTCTAAATAACAAACACATGCCTCTGTAATAGGAAAGGAGAAAATATGGATTTTTTTATGATTGCAAGTAATTGGCAACATGATTTTAACATGATTACAAGTAAATTAACACTTTCCAAATTGTGCAATTATAGATGAGCATCAGACTAATTAATCTGAAATATTCCAGTTCCTCTATTTTTGTAATAAATTTAGATAATGTAAATCCTTATCTGAACATGTAAAATGCTTATTTTATTTCATCTTCATTAGGTTTGACAAAGGTGTATCAGCCATGGGGTACAAAAACCATGTCATGTGTTTCAGTTGTCATCATAGTTGTATAGGACTTTCTGAAACTTTGAACAAAATATCACCAATAGCGTTGGTTAAGTATTGTGATAATATAGTTCATAGTGGAATGTACCCTGCTATCCCATCTATTTCTCACATGAAATACATGAGATAATGCTGGATATTAAAGAATCTGACCATAAATGCTTAATAAAATACCTGTAGCTGTATTCTATTATATGAAATCTTCAGGCAGTAGAGGCCTATAGTATAGAGATTCTGGACCTTCTATAGTATATTAACTGGTTTGAAGGAAGGCAATTTGTATTATTGTTATTGTTGGTTTGATTAATAAATTAGTAACAGTGCTAATAAATTAATGACAGCATATTTTAAATAAATAATGTAATTTTATTTATTTAGTAATTGTAACTTCTGTTATTCTTACATTTGCATAGTATAGTATGTCTGTTTCAATGGTTTAAACCATATGCTTCTTGAAGCTGTTATTTTCAAGCTCTATTAATTTTTTTCTGTTTACTCTTTGTATTATAAAAGATTCCTGATGAGAGACTCATATCCATTCATGTATTTATTATGCATTTATTATTATTATCTTTATCAATATTACCAGCTTTCATATACCTCTGATGCAATAATACTTAAAATATGCTAATCTTCTTCAAAGCGTAAAGCTAGCATGGAACATTAAAGTTGGCTTTAACTCCTATCTGGTCTGAAAAGTGTAAAATAAAGAAATGCAGAAAGGGGACATGATGATAGGGGAGGGATGAAATAGTAAAGTATGCGATGAGTTCCAAGTAACAAGGGATATCTGTAGGCAAATACTTTTTTGGTTATCCTCTATGGTTCCTTGATTAAGTGGATTTTTTTATTTTGATGTTAAAATATGGTATAATATCCATCATCCTGTTTATGCCCTTAGACAGCATCCATAACAGGATAAGCCTGCTACACTTATCCATAGCCCCTTTCTCCTGTAACTGACTAAAATATATTATTTTATAAAGTAAGTAAAATAGACGAAGAGTAGTTTTCAAAATAAAATTTGAATTGAGGAACCACTATGGGAATGCTTGAGATCCGGGGAGATTTTGCAAAATTGGGGAAGAAAAATAAACTTCTTCCAAATCTTACAGAAAAATGTTTTCTATTACTTCAGTTGAGTTGCAGTACTGAAGTGGGTAGTTTCACCAGCTTTTCTTGAGCTTTATGAAATAAAAGGGCATTTAACTATGAGGAGCACTATGGATACCTGAGAAGACACAAAAACTAGAATCAGAGGGAAAACAAAAAGTTAAAAAAAGGAGAGATAATAAAAAACTTCAATTCTCTATCCCAAAGAGGGTTCAAATAAAAAGGTATAATGAACATGATGTGGTCAGATCAAGGGCTGGAATAGCACCTGGAATACACAGCAGCTCCATTTTGATTAAGCTGCTGAGTGTTGGAAAGATTAATGTGAAGGACATTTTGCTAAGCAAAAAAGAAGATGAATTGAACTTTTTTGTCAAGACAAAGAGAAAAAGTTTGGTCTTAGAAGTATTGTGAATTGAAAAGTAAAAGGACTAGTACAGATATAAAACATGTATAAGAGCTAAAAATATTTTCTCAGATTTCAGGTCAGTATGTTCAGAATCCTGCAGTTCAATACTATTAGGAAAAATAAGGCCTTAGACTCTATCTATATTTAATATGCCAGAAACACTTCTTAGATTGTCATAACAAACACTGAAAACATCTGTAAGACAGAGGTCTACATCTGAATGAGCCAACCTAGTTAATATTGTCAATGAAAGTTAGGGATCATACATCTCTTACTCGAAGCTGACATGTAAGATAGATTTGATGAATCATAAAACATAAAAAATTTTCTCCACCAACTACAAAGAGAACAAAGTAGCCATTTTGGATGACTAATGGATTCATTGATCCAGAGTAGATTTTTAAATCAGTCATGCGTCTCAGCAAAATGCTGAAACAAATCTAAATATGAGATATGAAATTTAAAACTGCATTTATTTTTAGTGCATTTAATTAATGAGAAAACTAAAACAATTCAATTATCAGGCATGTATTTAGAAATATATATCCTTTGGTAAAAGGATAAATGAAAACATTGAAATCCATATGAAGAAAGCAAGAGTAAATAATTTTAAAGTTCCTAAAACTATAATTTTTAAAATTAAAAAAAATCTCTTTGAAGTCAATAATACTCTAACTCTACTTCCTCACACAAAAGTAATGCTTTTTGTTATTCCTGTAATGTTTTAATAACATTGCACAGCCCTAAGAAAGAGCTTACTATTTAATAGGCTTAACATGCCAAGCTTTGCTTATATGTTGCACTTGTCACTATATTCTTTAATTTAGCACAGTCATAAAAAGGAAAGAATGTATCAGAAGAATATTTTTGGCAGCAGATTTTGAAAAGCACATTCTCTTGCAATGCAGGCATATAATATGAGTATCCCTCTCCTTAGCTGTGATTAAATCTCAGTTCCCACAAAAAGAACATCGGAGAAGTATAACATTTCAGTAAGCACTTGAAAAGAATGACACATGAAATATATTTGCGTCACTTTGAGAATAAACATACGTGAATGGAAGAATAAGTTTTAAAGCAGATTTTAAAGCACTACCTAAACTTCTAGTCTAAAGTGTGATTATGCATCTTCTCTCCATTGACTCTACAAGAACACACACAGTTAGATAGTGGTAAGTAGGCAGATACAGAAAGTGAGTAGGGAGGAAGTAGTAAAAGTAGTTGAGATTGATTTATCCTAAAATGTTAGAATTAAGTGGCTAGGATTATTAACATAATAAATAATCCCAAATGACTACAACTATCACCTGATAGCAGCCTCTGTTGCTTCCACATGATTTAGACTATGTATCTGCAATTCCAGAATATCTTGTTCTTATGCTTTCTCAAGATGGTCAGAATTAGAAATGCAAAATATCCCAACTATTCAGCAATTACAAGTGGATTACATCTGGACTATTCTTTGTAGGTAGATACATACAGTCCACTGAAATAGTGGGTTTATTTGTACCCCATGAGAGATTTGATTAAGAATCATCACAAGCTAATACTGATGAGAGGATCAGACTGAAATGTTCTGCAAATTAAAATATTGTATTTTGTTTTCCAAATGCAGGCAACAGCTTTACTCTGTACCCATTTGGTGAACAGATACAAAATAAACTAGATGAAATATCATATTAGCTTGATAACACATCTCTTTGCGAATATTGAGAGGATATTATTTTGATTTGAATACACTTGAATGACTAATAAGGATCTACATCTTGCTTATCCCTGTATAGTCAAAGGAAGGTTAAAGAGTGTCATTTACTGGGCCAGTGAAATCCAACCGCCTGCATCAAGTTGACTCATTTTGTGATACTCACTAGCTCAACAGAAAGAGGAAGTAACCTGAGCCCTTCTTAGAAAAAGATCTAGTCACAAGGGCAATTTTTTTCTTCCATTTCAGACAACCAGGCTCACTGCACATAGCTCCTTATCCAGATGTTACTCTATTCACAGGGGTGAGGCTGCCTTGAGTGAAAAAGATGAGAGACAGAAAAAACTTATGTCAAATACCCTGATACTTGCCTCACCACTTTCACTGCATACAATGAATGTTCAAGACATTATTGAGACCCACAAGTGGATTCTTTCCTTGCATATCTCCCTTTTAAAATCCAGATTTCAAGGGTCTTCTCCACATCTCAAATCTCCAGCAAATGTGTTCTAAGGCTTAGAGATATATAATGAAAAATTTCATGGGAAGGATATTGTGTGTCTACTCATGGTTATATGTAAAATATGTTTGCATTCTCTGCTCTACAGAATTATTGAGCATCAGCCTTTTTTTCCAGTGCCAGTAGTACAAACAAGGATTGGACCCATTAATGTAATCAGAGTCACACATGGAAAGAGCTGATGAGACAGAATTATGACCTTTATCTGTTTATACCTCTTCCACAAAAAGTTCAGTTTTAATCTAAATTCATTAATGCCTCGGGATTTTGGACATTGTAGACAGAGTCAGCTAGCCTTTATTAATATTACTGATCCTCCAATGGGACACACCTCTTGTATTGTATACATGAAAAAACCACTGTTGTGAGCACTGATTATGTTTCATTTCCCTCCTATCAACATAACGTTATTTATTGACATCACTTGCAATGGCACTATTGTTCTCAAAATATCATGTCCTTTTCCATCCTGTGTGCTATTTTCTTATTATGGAGATGTTTTGTTTCTAGCAAATCTTTCCTATTACGTTGTTAAAGTGTTGTAAAGGCCCACTTCTTTCCCTGCTGTTGAGCATTTTCTCTTGCAGCTGGGATTGACAAGAGCACTCAAGAACTTCAGCAAAAGCTATGTGCCTTGCAAGATTGATCCTTTTGGTGTTTTGTCTTCCTCCTGTCATTTCTTTGCTACTATAGAGCAGAGAAGGGTCAACTCCTTCAGCTCCTTTTCACTACTCTCTCATTTGCAGAGCATAAAAAGTTCTGCAAGAGACAGAAAAATGTAAGGTAGGCATAATTCTCTCTGACTGCATGTGACCCACCACTTCCCTGCCTGTAGGATCTGGTGTAACGGGGTATCTGACCACTGCATACTACCATTTTCCAATGTTCTGTAGATGAATGCAGACCAGTGAAAGGTATTGAGAACTTAAGCATAAGATTGTGCTAGTGTGAGCTGGAGAGGGCCCACATGTTTTTGAAAGACCTTGTAATAAAACTTTGTTCTTGGCCTTCTGCTATGACAGCCATATTCTTGCACACCTACTAATTTCTGAGAGATGAACCAAAATGCCTTTCCAGGAAATTTTGGAAAATTCACATTTCAGCAGAGTTTTTATTCTAAATATAGGTTTAATGTTATTTATTGATGTCCTGGGTCAGCCATGGTCTGCAGGCTATTAGCAGTCTCAAGTCAGCCATCCAGGGCAGCAGAGTTGAGCTGTCTCACAGGCATATCCCATGCCATAAAAATTACACTCGTTATAAAGGATAAAGTTTGCTGAGAACAAGGTGTCTCCTGCTTGGATTCCTTCTGACCCTGGGCTTTCTCTTCCCGTGCCTGAGGACTGTCTTTTCATTTATTACTTCCATAATTTTGCTGGGCTGTGTTTTACTTGGTGTACTTTATATTGATATTAGTTTTGCTGTTTCATTAAATATGTTTTCATTTCAACCCAGGGGTCTTCTCTCCTTTTCCTGATTCACCTTCTCTGCTGAGGAGGGGCCATTGGATGATAGAGCAACTGTTACGGTTTAACCCCAGGTATGGGCTAAATATAGATAACTGGTAAAAAAAAAAAAGGTTCATATAACAGGATTTTTGAGGAGGAAAAAACCCCAAACCTACCCTAAAGAAACCCAAAATATTCTGAAATGTGACTAAGGACTAATAACTTATGACACCACATGTAAGATTGGATGTCATGTCATTCATATTTTGTATTCAATATATCTCATCTTTTATTTAGGAGATCATGACCATGTCTGAGGTTTTCTTCATTTCTCTGTAGAAGAACTTGTCTTTGGTTTATGAAGAACATGTGCTCCACAGAGGCAATAAAAATTTGAATTATTTTGTTGTATACTCAAGAGTGAATATTTTACATTTCACTGAATTTCCAAAATGTTCTCAGCAGCTGTATCATCCATGTGAAACGTCTGGTGTTGTACACTGTTATGGAAACTTTCTATATGGAGGAATACTTAAGGGAAGGTAGATTTGAAGTGCAGTTTCCTGGTAAGAGGAAACATGTATACTATTTTGAAACTGGATCAGATGCATACTAATCAGGACTCTTCCAAATAGAGCATGCTAGGCTTATGCCATATATCAACAAACTTCACCATATTATTGTAAGCATTGTGCTATTCAACTAATGGATCCATTTTTAAGTAGAAGGATGTCAGTGTAAATGCCTCAGTAGGTGTTTGAATTGCTTACTATAGTCTTACAAAGGTAAAAAAGAATCCAAGGTTACTTGGCACTCTACAGTCTCTTTACTAGATGTTTAGATGCTTGTGTTTGTTTTTACCAGAGATGTACTTCTTTATGTGCAGTAGCTCAAGATAAATGAGTGGATTGTCAGTGTCAACTGTGTTTGTTGCTGTTTTAACTACGTTTATGTAGCTAGGCAGGTGAGAGACTAAGAAAATCTATTTTAAAATCTACAGTGGTTGTGCAGTTAGACATTCGCACAATGTTCTGCTCCTCTGCATATTCATCTTTGACCTTTGGCAGTTACCAAGTGCATAATTCTCCATCTTACTTAAAATTAAACACCCAAGAGATGGAAAGAGGGCTCCAAAGGATGTTACATGCATGGCCTAGCCAGAGAGCCAGTGAGGGAAATAATGGCATCTCTTTGTGGAAATGTCCTCATTTCTGATTTGTTTCATATTAATCTGAAAACTCTAAAGGTGAAGTCTTGCTGCTTATGGTCAAAGCATGGTACAAGGCCATAAATATGTCAGTGAATTAAATCTTTCAAAAAATCACCCTCAGCTTTTCACTATATTCTTTCAAAGAATGTGGCTATTTATATTTATTTTTAAATTTATGTAGTATAATCCAAGTAGAGAATGATAATTGTACTTCTGTTAAATAAACAGCAGCGAAGGAATTCACAGGCTATTGAAATGAAGCTTATCCTTTGCCTTCTGTGGTCTCTTTTTATTCGTTTCCCTTGTCTCACAGTGAAGTGTTTGCCAGTGTATTTTTAAGCATCTCAATGGGCAAGTTTTCCAAGAGCAGAGGACACTGAGTGTCATTCCTGAGATATCAAAAAAGAGTGTGACAGCTTCTATTGGGCAGCCAGGCCGTAGCTTTTTATCACACCTTAAAATCAACTGGCAGTCATATGTGTAATATACTCTCTTGATGAAATATTGTCTAGATTAAGTAACGGCATTTCTTCCTTGCTCCAGTTTTCTGCAGTGTTAAGATATGCAGAGTGCATATACACATAGTGAACTTCTGTAATGAAGTCAAATACGCAGGTGAAGTGAAATGCATGTAGAAAAAAGGCAAACAGAATAAAGACTATTTGACGGTCATTGCTTTTTAGAATATGAAGATAGCTACAGAAATAATATGACTAGTTTCAGGCACACTCCGCAAACTGTAGAATGATGTCTCTAACAAGAGATGACATCAGACAGCGGTTTGTGTTATTTTGGGTTTTGTTTTGAATAGCAAAATAATTATACATGCACTTAACTTCAAGTGTATGCTCATCACTATTCAGCAAATGCTGAACTCCATGTTTAAGGTCAAATATATGTGTAGGTCCCTCAAATTCAAAACCACATTAATATCATACAATTACACACTAGGGAAAAGCTTTTTTGTTTTAGCAAGTAAATGGATGTTGGGAAACCTGAAAGCACTTTTACTGTACTGCTGGGTATTCTTCAAGAAGGAAATTATAAAAGCACAGGAAAAGACCATCCTCATGTCCCAAAAGATGGGCTGGTGGGGAAGAAGATTGGTCTGGCTGTATGTAGAGCTTTGGCTGGAACTCAGGAACAAAAGGAGAGTTTATGGCCTTTGGAAAAGGGGGCAGGCCACTCAGGGGGATTAGAAAATCACTGTGAAGCTATGCAGGGGGAAAATTAGAAGGGCCAAAGCCCAGCTAGAACTCAATCTGGCTATTGCAGTAAAAGGCAATAAAAATTGCTTCTATAAATACACTAATAACAAAAGTAGGACCAAGGATGAGGAAAAGACTGAGGTACTTAATGCCTTCTTTGCCTTAGTTTTTAATAGCAGGAGTAGTTGTTTGCTGGTTAGCCAGCCCCTTGAACTGGAGAACAGGAATGGGGAAATGAAGGAGGCCTTTATAATCCAAAAGGAAATGGTTAGTGACCTGCTGCACCACCTAGACATACACAAGTCTATGGGGCCAGATGGGTTACACCCAAGAGTGCTGAAGGAGTTGGCAGATGTGCTTGCCAAGCCACTCTTTGTGAATTATCAGAAGTCCTGGCTAACTGGGGAGGTCCTTGTCAACTGGAGATTAACAAATGTGACACCCATCTACAAGAAGGGCTGGAAGGAGGATCAGGGGAACTACAGGCCTGTCAGCCTGACCTCGGTGCCAGGAAAGGTCATGGAAAAAATAATCTTGAGTGCCATAACAAACCATTTACAGGACAACCAGGTGATCAGGCCCAGTTAGCATGGCTTCATAAAGGGCAGATCCTACTTAACAAACCTCATCTCCTTCTATGACAAAGTGACCTGCTTGGTGGGTGACGGAAACGCTGTGGATGTGTTTACCTGGACTTCAGTAAAGCTTTTGATATTGTTTTTCACAGCATTCTCAAGAGAAAACTGGCTGCCCTAGGCTTGAAAAGGCATATACTCTGCTGGATCAAACACTGGCTGTATGGCCGGGCCCAGAAAGTGGTAGTGACTGGAGTTAAATCCAGTTGGTGGCCAGTCACAAGTGGCGTTCCCCAGGGCTCAGTGCTGGGGGCCACTCCTGTTTAATATCTTTATCAATGATCTTGATGAGGAGACTGAGAGAATCCTCAGTAAGTTTGCAGACAACACCAAGTTTGGTGGGAGTGTTGTTCTGCTTGAGGGTAGGGAGGCTATTCAGAGGCACCTGGACAGACTGGATCGATGGGCTGAAGTCAATTGCATGAGGTTTAACAAGGCCAAGTGCCGGGTCCTACATTTTGGTCACAACAACCCCATGCAATGCTACAGGCTTGGGGAAGAGAGGCTGGAAAGCTACCTGGAAGAAAAGGATCTGGGGGTGCTGGTGGACAGCTGGCTGAACATGAACCAGCAGTGTGCCCAGGTGGCCAAGAAGGCCAACAGCATTCTGGCCTGCATCAGGAATAGTGTGGCCAGCAGGACTAGAGAAGTGATTGTCCCATGGTACTCGGTGCTGGTGAGGCTTCACCTTGAGTACTGTGTTCAGTTTTGGGTGCCACAGTATAAGAAAGACATTGAGTGCTGGAGTGGGTCCAAAGAAGGCAACAAAACTGGTGAAGGGTCTCAAAAATAAGCTTTATGAGGAGTGGCTTAGGGTCTTGGGTTTGCTTGGTCTGAAGAAAAGGAAGCTGAGGGGAGACCTCAGAGAAAGCCCTCTAGAACTGCCTGAAAGCACGTTGTAGGGAGGTGGGTGCTGGTCTCTTCTCACAAGTCACAACTGATAGGACAAGGGGAAATGGCATCAAGTTACATCAGGGGAGGTTTAGGTTAGACCTTAGGAAAAGCTTCTATAGCAAAAGGGTTATCAAATACTGGAACAGGCTGCCCACAGAAGTGGTTGAATTGCCATCCCTGGATGTATTTAAAAGCTGTCTAGTTATGGGCTCAAGGATATGGTGTAGTAGTGGGCCTGGTAGAGTTGGGTAATGGTTGGACTTGTCTGTTTCAATCTTCTCTGCACTCTACCTTCAGGTGTTTGTTTACATTGATAAGATTACCCTGACCCTTCTCTTCTCCAATCTGAACATTCCCAGCTCTCTCATCCTTTCCTCATAGAAGAGATGCTTCAGTCCCATCATAATCTTTGTGGTCATTCATTAGATTCTCTCCAGTATGCCCATGTCTTTCTTGTACTGGGGAGCCTGGAACTGGGCACAATACCTCAGCTGTGGCCTCACCAGTGTTAAGGGAAAGGATTTCCTTCCTCAACCTGCTAGCAACAGTTTGTCTAATGCAGCCCATGATACCACAGAACTTTTATTGCAGGAAGGGCACATTGTTGGCTCATGCCCAACTAGGTGTCCACCAAGACATTCAGGTCCTTTTCTGACAAGTTGTTTCCCAGATGGGTGTTGTGTGTGTAGCGTCATGCCTACCCCCATCCCCCTATCATCATACAGCAAAAATTCCTGGGGTTTGATACTCACAATAGAAGTTTTTACAAATTTGCGTTAAAGGCCAGTAGTATTTCTAATAAACTATTACAAGTAGTAAGTTCCTGAAATTTATGCAAATCTATTTTGAACATATCAAATGGATCATTGGTAAGGATGGATGAATTATAAAAGGTTTAGCAGTTGAATGTTACTCCAAAATAGTACATGGTTATCGGAAACATATTTGTCCGCAAGTTCAACCCAGTGATGGTAATAATACTTGTTATATCATTATGTAAGAAGTTCAAGGATGTATAGAAAATATTTTTACACTGAAAAGGTAGTTAAAACTTCTCTCAGCTTTTGATTTATGTTTTTGTGAAATAAAGTTTTTATTTTACAAGTACCAATAAGGTCATACCGAATTCTTGTTACAGGGGTTCCATCCACTGCTGAATATCACCCATTTTGCACACCAAACTTGATATAAAAGATAGGACATCTCTTTGTAAAGAGGTGATAGTGTTCTTGACTTCATAATTTCCTGTACTTTTCTGAGTAATTTTTAACTAGTCCTCTAAAGTTGAAGGATGGTGGAGATACGAAAATAGGCCTTAAAGTATAAGAACAGTTTTGTGATGTATTCAGTGGAGGAATGTGCAAGGTTGCTCCCAGGTAAGCATTTTGGGCCTAAATACAAAAAAGGATTGGAGCCTTTATATTATGAAAGCAGTGATTTTGTACTACGTCTTTCCAATTGTATCAAATGCTGGGTTGCTGTTTTAGATTGTAAACATTTGAGGACATGAACGTATTCACAGGCTTTAAAAATATTACAATAACATTAGATCTGAAATAGGTGTTCTGGGAACTCAATAATAATAGCAGTAACAGAACTAATAATTCTCATGTCAATTAAATTAAATTGTAAGTATGAAAAGTAGAATTATAGAATGGTATGGGTTGGACCTTAAAGATAATCTAGTTCCAACCCCCTTGCCATGGGCAGGGACATCTTCCACTAGATCAGGTTGCTCAAAACCCATCCAACCTGGCCTTGAACACTTCAGGGATCAGGTATTCACAATCTCTCTAGGCAATATGTTCCAGTGTCTCACCACCCTCACAATGAAGTCATTCTTCCTTACATCTAAATCATCCCTCATTCAGTTTAAAGACATTATCACTTGTCTCACCAATGATGAGAAAGAAGATTACATTTTCTCCCAAAAATATGCAATTATATTGAAGAGAAACAAGAGGAAATTCTATCTGATTTCTGTGGTCTGACTATAATGAATTAAAACTTCAGAACATGAAAGAGAAGTGACTGGAGTTCATCAAAAGCCTTTAACAAATCCCTGGGAATTAAATGTTTTCCATTTTTTAAGAACAGATTGTGGATTACTGCTTTTTGTAGAATGAAAAAGAAAAAAAGGAAGAAAAATTATCAGTAGTCTTCTTTTGCCAGTTTTGTATCTCAACAAACACATTGCTTTTGATGCTCTGTTGTTTGAGATAATCTGTGGTAA
The DNA here is from genome assembly GCA_033124195.1 of Coracias cyanogaster. Taxonomy (NCBI): domain Eukaryota; kingdom Metazoa; phylum Chordata; class Aves; order Coraciiformes; family Coraciidae; genus Coracias; species Coracias cyanogaster. The sequence continues at coordinate 30,077 of JAVSBS010023312.1, forward strand.
ATTAGCCAAATTAACTATATAAAATATGTTCAATTCTTATGTAAGAGAAATGAGAAACATCTAAAATTATTTCAGTGTGCTTGTCACACGGATTTTTAAAATATGGAAAATACATTAAAATCAGAGTAAAGTACAATACAGTAATGTTCCTTATGTGATATTTTTAAAAATATCGGGAAAAATAACAGTATACCAGTACAATACGTTATTTATTTTGTTTGCTCAAGTAATTAGAAATCTGAAATCACTGCCATTCCTTTAAGGAAGAGGTGAACATGTAAACGGATTGAATAGACTGAGGACAATAGCTGTAGTCAAGGCATCAGTTAAAGTATAAGAACTGTTTTGTGATGTATTCAGAGGAGGAATGTGCAAGGTTGTTCCCAGGTAAGCATTTTGGGCCTAAATAAAAAAAAGGACTGGAGCATCTACCAGTAGGTACTGGACTGACTACCTTATATGTACCAAACCTCCAGAGTAGAAGGGAGGCTGTCTGTCCGAATGTATGTCTCTTGAGCAGAGCTAATGGATCAAACTGTTAAATGACATTGGAGCCTCCAGCCGTTCCTGCCCAGGACCTCTCCTACCTGGCCACTGGAGCCTAGCCCAGGGATGTAGGGGGTCTGCACAGGCTGAGAGATGTGGCTGCTGTTTACCTGTTTGCAGGTTCAACCAGTAGTGGAGCTGAGCACTTATCCCAGAGACAGACACATGGACAGACTAGCAGGACACAGACACGGCTGATCACAAAGACTGCTGAAGAGAAGGCACTGCCTTCAATAGCACATACATAGAAGACTCACATAAAATGCAAGTACAGACAGAGAAGTCTTCTCCTTCTCTTGGGCTGGCAAAGACAGGAAGTCACTAGTGCAGGCACACACACACAACACTCTCCAGGTTCAAAAGTGCACTCACATTTGTGGCTACCTCAAGTACCAGCACGGCCCTTCTGTGTGTCTGGCACCCCAGCCCACATGCCAGGCACCCTTGCTCACTAACAGGTCTGCTCTTCTCAAGCTGGTCCAGCTTGATGCTTACTGCACATACACAATACTCACACACTTGTCCTGCAGCACCCCACACTGCTGGTTCCCCTATATAGTTAAAAAAGAGATCTCTTAAATCTTTTTCTATCTTCTTATTAAAAAGATAGAAAAAGACAGGACAGACCATAGTGACCAGGTGCACAACTCAGCCAGATAAGCACACTGAATGGCCTTGTGTTAAACACAACTGGCCCCTTTTACGTCTACCCCCTCTCTGTTTTTCCCTGCTCCCTCTTTTGCCCTGTGCATCCCTCATAGATCTGAAGAGCTCTATTTATTCCCATATCCCTCTGAGTCCAGGATCCCACTGGTTTACAATCTTACCAGTGTAAAGTTCAGGCTGATCTTCTTGGAAGTAGCAGCTGTAGTTTTTTGATAGCAAATCAATCAGCATGAGTGGTGAGCTTTGTTTCTTGCCATTATTTCCATGTTTGTTTCATTAGGTCTGCTACTCTCTCCGTATTTTTTTTTTTCTGATTTTTCCCTTTTTTCCCTTAGTTTCCCAATTGACAAGATTCCTAATCAGATAACCTCTCTGGAATAAACTTTCTCAAATTCTCACATGCCCCCATCAATTAGCATGCCTGACCAGGTTTGGTTGTGGTCACTGTTTCCCTTGTTTTTTATCGGTAAGGTTTGTGTCTCTGTATGTTCTTTTTGATGGTTTCCTCCTTTTCTTATTATCCCTTGTTGCATTGAAAAAGGTCCTTGACCATACACCTTAAAAAAGCAGGCTCTCTCCTTCCACATACGCTTACAGAAGCATATTACAAAGACATTTATTTGATTGCTGGGTCCCATTGGGACTCAGGCTCTGAAATTCAGTGAAAGATCTTGTGGATTCCTTGGCCAAAATAAGAGATTTCACAAATCATGTACCTACCCCTTGAGGGACTGAAAGCTCATAGGTAGTCAGTAAACAGTTAAAGTATGCATTATTTGTCAAAATTTCAGATACTTTGAAAATATGTTTAACAGCTTGTAACAAAACAGTACCACATTACAGTAATAGCCACATGATATAACCTAGTACTCAACATTCTCTAAAGTTAGGCAGAAGGGATAGTAACAGTGTATAGGACAAATTGAAGACATCATATGCAAACATACAAATTCTAGTTGATCCTTTCTTGAAAGATTCAGGTAGTGGTGAGTGCTGGTTTTTTTTTTCCCCTAAGGCTCATGTTTAAATTTCTATCCTACTTTTGTATTGAAAGTGCTGCAGATTGCAGTCAGGAAGAAGAACATTGCCTCTAGCACACAGATATCCCAAACCATACGTCAATATTAAATATATCAATATTAACACAAGCACAAATTACACAGATTTCGTTTCTACCTTTGCATCTATAGACAAAATAAATATATTCATTCTTTTGGTTCTTCAGTTTGGTGCCTTGTATTTCTCACAGGCAGGTGGGAAAAACATGGACAGGTAAAATAAAACTTAGAAGATAACTTATGTTTTCCCAACCACTTCACCAGTTGAAGCACAGTGTTAAACTGCCTCAATATAGTGCTACCTTGAAAAGTATTGTTGATGACATCGTTAATTATTTTGGTTTAAAGCAAGTTCTGTGTGGGGACCGAAAGCTGGCCTGCAGGCCTCACAGAAAGCTTTGGCCTTGACTAAATCATGCTGTACCCTGGAAAGAAGATAGCTTTTGAGGAATTTGAAGAACATAAAAGAAGAATGTTGACAGAAGCTAACAAACATGTGGGCTAAAGAAATGTTAACCAATGAGAGAATGTCGGTAACGAGCGAAGACCAATTATCGTGTGACACTATGGTTTAGAGCTAAAGCTAGAGAGTATAAAAGAGAGCTGTAAAAAATAAAGTTTACTATTGTTGCTGTTGCTGCTTAACTTGTCCAGTGTCATGTCCGTCTGAACTATGACAGTTCTGCAGTAAGTGTCACCTGTAACTTGTCTTTAAATGATTTTTTAAAATATTACAGTTTCTGCTAAGAAATATTAATATGGATTAACTGCTTTTGTACCAGTGTATTTCTTACAGTGAAGAGCTGTTTTTATCACTACTGAATTCCCTTACAGGCGCAACAAAATTTAAAACCATGAAAGCAATCCTTATGTCATTTTCTAATCTGCACTTGTGCCTTCATAATTACATAGCCTACTGCCTCAGATTAATCAAATATGTCAGTCTTTAGTTTCAAATTTATTTACACAAATCTGTAATTTTTGAAGAAATGTGTAGGTTAGTAGAGGCCCAAATTTCAATACTGTATAGTTCCTTTACTCTGAAATGCATAGGTTCTTCACTTCAAAATACGAAATAGATAACTAAGAAAGTTATACTATAGTTATTTACCAAGTATCTTCCTCAGAATTTACACCAAAATAGGGAAAATATAAAGAAATCTGTGGATTTGGATCATGCTGGTCAAACAGTTGAACAGAAGAAGCAAAAGAAACTTTCCCATAGGGCTATGAAAACTCAGAGGAAAAGGACAGGGAGAAGAGACACCATCCACACACTTTCAACAAGAGAAAACCTGTTCTCCCAATCCCAGCTTGAGTACAGAAGGTACAACAATCAAAAGCATTTACTCCTACAGCTTAATTTAATTCTAATTTCGGTGCTTGTGTCCCTTTATATGCAGACCCTTAGGCTATTTTATCTGTCTTGCCAGAAAACCTATTGCTCACAGCATTATTTCACCAGCCCACCCATAATGCATTGTTCAGTTTTCTCCTCATCTCTCTCCAACTGATTTTTTTGTCTTTGTTCTATGTATCAGCACCTCTACTTGCCTGTCCTGACCTTTTATCTGTCCCATTACTGTATTCACAGTATAAATTGTGGATATTGCCCTTATTCACCTCCCATTGTGCATCATCGTATTTCTACTTGGCCAGACTGAAGTGTTTCACCTAGAGATAGCTTTAGCAGGCTTGCTCCTTGCTGCCTTTCGGTTCACAAAAGGACACTGAGCCATAGTGGTATGTAGTTTCCTGTGAGTGACAGCTTTTCTTAAGAAACAGCTGGTGCTGGAGCATTCAGCAGACCCTTTCTTCTCCCTTTTCACAGCAAGTGTAAAGCTCTAATTTCTTGTGGAGAGTTATATTTAACTCAATAAACATTCAGCTCAGATTTAGAATGTTAAAATGGCTAGGGTTGATTCTCATACAAGTATCTCATTCAGTCCGAATGCAAAGTGTGTACCGTGGCTCCTACCAGGTAGAAATCATGGCAAGGGAACATATGGGATGAAATTAATCTAATACAAATAAACACACTTCCTGGAGTGTTATTGATTTGTAACAGCATCAGATGACATGAATATTTGCAAGGGTTCAAGAGAGACTTGGAAAATATGCCAGATCTAATTTGCTAGGTTTGTAATTAACAGAATTAAAAGCTCAGGTTTCCATTTTAAATAAATAATTCATAGCAAAGTTGTTAGTAGTTATTTTTTTTGCCAGATCCACTGCCTAACTTGGGGGCGTCACTATCTGCTAAGCGTATTCCATTAATTTGGTCATCAGAAGAGCATGATTTGTAGGCTGTGTTTAGCTATTAAACACTGCCTCCCCACACAGGGCTGCAACAAATAAAATCTTGAATTACACAGATTTATAGTAGATACTGTACCTGAAGCATATACAATCCTACATCCAGGGTTTTATTGCATGTAACAGAATCTTCTTTTATGTAACAAAGTCTACAAGTCCAGTCCATGACTATATGTGTTATGTAATACATGGAAAAGTTCAGTATGACATCTGGTACCGCTAGCATTTTTATACAGAATAAAGATAGGGACCTAAAATTTAATACAGTTAAAAATGAGAAGTGTTATTCCCCATAATAGCTCAGAAATGCAAAAATTACGTCTACATAGAACCAGAAAAAAATCCTTTTCTGAATATTGTATGCATCCTAACCTTCTAGGCTCTAATAGCTGTGCTCTATCAGTTATATTTGGCAAAGGCCAAATATTTTGTATGGGTGCTGTACTCCTTCAGCTTTTGTTTCAGTCATTTATTACTTTCCTTCTCTCACATTTAAACAGTATTGTCTATTCTTGGTGTAATACCTCTTTGTCTCAAGTTGCATTTAACTCTCTGGTAACAGGGTTCCATTTCTCTATGTTTGTATATATACAAGATGACAGGGAGAACATGTTATTTCCTAGCTGTCCTCACAGAGCACTCTTTCAGAACCCACCATACGCAGTACCCACTCATGTTGGAGATTAACCCCTCTGCTGAGAATAAAAATTAAAAAAATTCTGGAGACACAGTGAAAACCTAGACTTATCATGATAGAATGGTTCTGATGTTATAGGATGGGAGATTCTAGCCCATGTTTTCTACTTCTTTTATATTACAACTGGATAAATTATTTCTGCAAAAGACTGCTGGGTGCTCATAGTAAAATCTGTTCCACGGGGAGACTGATGTTAGCTGCAGATCTGTCAGGCATAGTGGGTATTGCTGTCTTTCTTCACAGTTAGGAACTGCAGTTCTGTATTGCAGCTGTTCGTCAAGAGACTGCATGATTATTACAAAATGAAGGATCTCCCACAGGAACCTGAGACATCTAAGACATTAGGGCAGAATTTACTTACAGACTGAATCTGCGTTACAATTTGCCAAAAAACACATTGCCTGAGAGTTTGGTTGAGTACCTGTGTGTTTCCTAATACATGGAATAAGAGTCGATGCAGTCTGCAGTCCTCCTTACTTTCTATTAAAAAATGACCCTGTGCAAAACACTTTTGTGGGGTTACTTTCAGGGATTATTTTAAGAGAAAGAGTAGTGCGTAAGATGTATAGCAGTAAAGCGAAATAAAAGGCAAAATATGTTATTCCAGCTGCACAGCTACTTTAATATTTGTTAGGCCAGCTTTCTCTCATGGCTATGTAGCTTGGCTTAGTCAAGGAACTGCATTAAATGTGAGAGATGTCACTGCAGTAACACATCACAGTAGTGTCACTTGTGCCCAAGAAGCAATCCTGTAAGATACTAAATAAGTGCCTGCCATTTTAAAAGAAATAGCAATTGGAAATGAAAATAAAATATCTACCATAAAGATCAAGATTAATAACATTTTAAAGTGCTGTTTTATACAGAAGAAACTATAGAGAAAGCCACGGGTCAAAATCAATCAGTTTTAAAAAGATTACTACTGGCGTATTTGAAGGATTACATAACCACAAGTCATTAAATTCAGAAAATTATTGTGATGTATTTTTGGTGGCTATATGCCACAAATTCTCAGCTATTTCAAAGCTGAAATACAAGGAAAACATCATGTTTTATTACTTCCAGTGATGTATACGTTTAAACCATCAATTTGATCATTACAGAGGCTACTGAGAATTAGTTGCAGAAGACAAATATAGGTCACTACAATCCACTATGCAGGCAAGTGCCAGTGTGTATTTCTGCTCTTATTGTGCTGCTTGTTTCAGGAAGTCATACCTCTGATGTAAGGCAGAAATTGCTAGTGCTGCAGAATTTGCAGAAGTGCTGTTTTGGCTTAAACTAATAGCTCAGTTGGTCCAGTTTGCTTTTCTGAAAAATAAGTAACAGCCAATGCTTTTGAGAAAAGTCAAAAAAATTCTGCAATGCACAACTGCCCAGAAGGAAAATATATTCCTGACCTCAGGCAATTTAGTGTTTGACTTATGCCCTAAAGCATAAACATCTGCATGCTGTATTTTTTTAATTTGTTTTATCAGCAGTGGATAATTTTAACATATTTATAAAATTTTAATGCATTTTTTAATAAAAAAAAAATACATCCTGATATTTTGTGCCTAGGTACTGATTAAGAGTCCATACAGGACAAGTCCTGTATGAACTCCTAATACCATTGTTGACTCTATTTATATGGAAGAGTACCTTAAAAATTTGAGCTCAGCAAAAATATACGTAGCCTCAAGTAATTTCATCATCCCATGCAGGCTGGCATATGAGGATGTGTAACGCTGTCCTCTTATAATGCTGACATCTTCTATGATACTAATTCAGGTTTATGTTTCAAATTTCTTCGTGTGATTGGGAAGACAGATTGGAGGAAGCAATATCCAGATCATGGATCTGCCAAAAAATTCTTAAATTGTGTGAAAGAAGCCACTCTTCAGCAAAGACAACATCCACCCACCACAGGAAACAAGTCCAGTTCCCTGCTTGAGCAAGATTATATTTCTTTTTTTATTTTCGAGACAATATTTTGTCTTATTTAAAGTGTTTGATCATTATTTACTTCACCAACATTTGCAGAATTTAAACTTCTCACTGTGGCTCTAAAGCAGTTAAAGATCCTGTTTAAAGGTGATTGGAAAAAGTACCCCATGACTATCAAGTTAATGAGAAGCTAGACCTTTGTACAGCTGCATGGAAGTAGGGAGAACATCATAGAAAACTCAAGAAGCCTTCTTTCTGCTCATCTGCACATTGCACTCAAGGAAAGTCTCCAGATTCTACAGAGACTTTACATGCAGTGGAATGATGCGCATCCTCAGAGTATCTGTAAAGGGGGAGGCAAAGCAACACTGTAGCCTTTTGTCCATACTCTCTCCAAGCAGTGCTCCATACTGAGAGAGGAGCCTTGAAGAGACTTGAAGAGGGACAGTCCTTTCCCTGTTCCTCTCCATGTTTCGTTGGCTGACACAGCTCTGCTCAGATGGCACGGGGAAAGTCTATGTGAAGTGGAAACATTCTAGCTCTGCAATAATTTAGGGAAACTGTGTATTAGAGAAACATAATTTTCAAATTTCTCTGTCACAGAGGCATTTGTGTAAGAAAACCACCATCACTATTACATCTCTGTTTTGCAAGCCAGGGAAACTGAAAGTTTTTATTAAGTTTCTGCACTTACCTGTTCAAAGGAGAGTGTTTTAGGATGTCTGACACTGAAGATTAAAGAAAGACCCAAGTTTCACTAGTATATTTCTATGATATCGGCACCATAAAATGAGAAGTAGAATAAAGAGAATATGGAAGGCAGGTTTAAACATATGAAGATATTTGAGGGAACCTTTTGAAAAATGTATATAAATTCAGCTACTATGTATATCTGTAAGTCAGAGAATTCAAAAAGATAAAAATCTGGGGAAAAAAGTAGAAATATTTGAAAAGCACTAGTTCCTTCTACTGAGCTGATATATAGCTTGTCTGATACTGTACATGGCTGCATGTGAACAATTTGCACTAAGGGTATTTGACTAAGCTTCATGCCCAGTAGCTTATTTATTGAAATAATAGGAAGGATAGCTTTTGCCTTAATCATTGTGTTCCTAAATTATGCAATATAGTTATGATATAAAAATAAAGATGATTGGGCCACTGTTGTATGCCCAAAATCAATATCAAACAAATAAACTCATCTCATCCCAAATTATCATTGAATTCTTCCTTAAAATATGTTGATGGATGAAGTTACTAAAAAAATACACACTCTGAACTGAAGAGAACTTTAATTCAAAGTTTCAGGGCATTTCAAATTCTTTTGATCAAAGGGGAAAAAAAGGTCATTTGTGAGTCTAAAGAACTGGTGATGGCAATTACAGGAAAATTAATATATACCTCTTCCTCTCAGAAAATAATAGCTTCTTTCAAAAGCATTAGAGTAAAATAGAATATAGTTAGGTAATTCTGTACACAATGTTCCCACTAAATAATGTAGTATACAAAAGCAAATGAGATGAACTCCTGGATAAATTCAAGTGGATGAAGAGATCTTTCAGACACTGATTGGATTACCCTTATTGAACTCTGTTCAATAAATCCTGCTAAAAGGTCTTTTCATTTTCTCTTCAATATCACAAAAAATATCTTCCTCCGAAATAAAACCTACCACTTAAAGAAGCTGTATGACTTTTTGAAAGCAGAGTTAGAGACAAATTCCCCTTACCTTTGACAGTTTGTTTCACATACACTTAAATGTGGTAATAACCCATCCACATGAACATCCTACATGTATGAAAAGCTTTTATTTTGAATTCCATACATATATACAAGAAGCCACTTGTTAACAGTCTTTTATCTCCTTTTTTTAAGGCCAGTAGAACTGACTTGTGTACATACTTAGGTCATTTAAGGAAAAAATTATCAGTTTAGAGCCAATTAAGAAAAGGAACAGAGGCTTTATGCTTCCAAGATATCGTAAGGGCTTTATTAAAACACTCATTCTGTATTATCTTCATAGAACATCTGCATTGTCACACAACATCATTTCAAGTCAATCATGAATCTAGACCACTAGCCTGAAAGCCAATGTGTAAAGACTAAAACAGTGGTAAAAATAAATATGTGATAATAAAATGAAAGTAACATGGCAGCATATGCATGTCTTATGGCATAGGCTTCTGTAACAGAGAAAGCCAATTCAGGTTCACTTCATGTCAGTGGAGAGCTAGTCAATATAGATATTGAACCCAAGACATGATTTACCTCAACCCAAGTACAATCCCACAAGGCTGTTTCTTGTGTTTCTAGTAAATGAACAATTTATAGATTAAGTATTCCTAGACTGACAGATAGTCTTACATTGCAAGGCAATTGTAAAAACAACAAACCCCCTGCAAAACCAAACCAAACCATAAACCCATAAATAGTTTGGGTAGTTATTATTATACTACATGATTTATAAATCTGTAAATTCTCACTTCTAGTTTTTGAAAGAAATATCTTTTGAAAGTTCAGCTTCATTGGATTATTTTAAGACCTTATGTCCTGGCTTGATTTCTTTAAAAAAAGTAAGGACATAGAGATAATATTATTTGCTGTAATTATTACAATTTCTGCACCTTATCAATCAGGCAAGGAATAGAGGGATTAACTTTACAGGTTGTTAACATCTAATTAGAGAAAGTATAGTTCTGAGTTCGACTTTGGCAATACGTGTTTTATAGCTTCTTCACTATGTAAAATTTGTTGATACATAAAATCTTTAATTTTAGTTTAGTAATTACTTTGCAGATATTTTTAAAGCTAAAGAGGTTCTTCTTATCTTAATGTGGAACATTGCAAAGAAATAATGCACAATGCAGAAACAGGATACACATGCACATATATTTTCATTCTATTTCAGGTTAATGTATACATCATTTTAACACATCTCTGGACTAGACACAAATCAAAGTCTACAATCTTCATGATTTTGTTGATGGTTAGCGAAATGAATCTGCACATAGTATAATATGTAGATTTTTCTGTATAGACCTGCACATAAATTAGTTCAATTTCTATTAAAGTATTGCTTCATCAATCAGTAACACCCCAGAGGCCAGTTACGACTGTTACAAAAATTCATCTTTAGAGCAGAGTAATGTTTCATCATTATATTTGTGTCATGATTACTCTGACAGGTTAATTTCAAACATAAGTTACTGAGCATTCAGGCATATTTGTCAAACAGACAAATGAAAAACTGTATATATTCATTTTCCAAAACAAGAAGTACCTATTGAAGAGTTGGCAAGGACTGAAGTTGAAAACATTTCTCCACTGTGTCAGGAATTGCTTAACGTTCAATCATGAAGAGAAATAAAAAGCAAAAATGAGCCTTCGCTGAAATCAGTAACCAAAGTTTTGTGGAATTCCTGAGTTCTGGATTATACTTATTCAGTTCTAGCTCTTTGAGTTACAGAAAAATTGTCAAAATCAGAACACATCTTCTTTTGCTTTTGAGGCATTCAGAAATAGAATCTTCCTTCACACTTGTCACACAGATAGAATGATCTTCAAGCACTTTGTCTAAAGGTTTCCTACACAAAATCTTTCAAACATAACATCCAACATGGCATTCCACTGTGTTCTCAGCAGGTACAGTTAAGTACAGTGATCCTACGAACTAGATGTCAGGATGGGATGAAGTATCTAGCCCATTTGTCTAAATGCACTCAGTTCTTCACCTTCTTTAGAAGGCCTGAGTGCAAATGCTGGTCACGTACACACTACTTAGTCCTTTTGTTCTCCAATTTAAAACTAAATAAATCTAATGAATCTCTGTTCCTTATTAGAGATGTTTATTTTTCAAAAAAGCATTTCTGAATAAGGCAAACCAGAGAAACAAAAATATTATTCCATTTCCAAGAATTCAGAAATTAACTTCTGAATGCCACTTATCAGGTCACACTGCAGAAGACACTTTCATAATGTTAGCTCGCTCTGCAATTTTCAGAGACATCTGTGAAACTTCATCTGTCTGTCTAGAAGCTTGAGGTTGCACATGACAATAAAGGCAAGAGAAAAAAAGCTGTAAACAGAAAATAAAACTAGAAGATTACATGAAGATTACAACTATCCCTCAAAAGTCACAGCTTTAGCTTTCATTCCGTCATGCTGAAGTCCTGATTCCAGTGACTGTAATGAAGCATATTTCTCATAGCTGGTTTCTCTGAAGCAGTTGTTACTGACTTAGGAAATACAAACACACATTCACTACACACACCTGGAAACATTTTCTTTTCTAAAAGTGTGTCAACAAACAGGATTTTGGAAAGTGTTTGTGCATGACCATGTACACCAAACTGAAGATTCTTCTTTGGTTCGATAATCAGGGTGACTCGGAGAGGGAAGCTTAGCAGAGCTGGATAAGCTTCAGTAAATACATTTCATGTGAGGGACTTTTTCTTCTTTCTTTCAAAGCTTTTGGGTTCTGTTTATCTTTATACTACTGCATTTTATATTACTCTTCCCACTTATAATAGTACGAAATATTCTGCCATTTTGATTTGATGCTCGATTTGAGTTGCTTGCTTTGGACTAGTTCAGGAAGGATGGTCTCTCCAGGGTACCAGGACAGCAAGATCTGTTGGTTTCTACACTTACACAGGTTGTCATTTCACCCATATATGGCTCATGCATAATGAAGCTCCGAGTCATATGCTGTGAACTACAAATGAACTTCCAAAAATTCAATTTTATTTACCAATATTTTTGACGTGATAAAAATACCAAAAGCACTTTTAAATGTCTGCTTTAAAATGAGTCAAGCATAGTGTAACACTGTCTTGTGTCCTGTTCCATTGATGTTGCGATGGAGAGAGGAAAACCTTTCTTGGTGTTGTGGCTTCCTTCATAAAAAAACACATAGGAAACAAATGCTCCACTTGAGAAATGAGGCCTTAAACAGTCCAGTATATTGATGCAGGATGTATTTTATGCACTGTGCCCATCACATGCTTTGTGTATATGCTGTAATCAGCAAAAGGTGTAAAAATATATTTTGTTCCTGCTTGGAAGAGCAGAAAAGTGGCTCCCACAGCACATTACTGCAATATGCCCTGAAGAGCCTTACAGTAGGAAGCAGGCATTTTTATCCAGAAAGTGGAGTGTCTATTCCTTCATTCTTTATCATTATCTGTGTCTATAACAGGAGCACTGGTAATGTATTGGGTCCTCTTCTTCCTAGCTTTATACATATAATGAGAAAAGAGTCTTGCCCTGTAGCAGAAAGGTCAGGATTTAGCATTATAACTGTTGCTATAATTCTACCCTAATTCCACTGCTAAGAAGAGAGTCAGCTGCTTCTTGTATTCACTGCACAATTGCAGAAAGCAAGATGGATTTGCTTTAGCAAAGAATTAATAATTGGATGATGAGTGCTTCCTTTTCATGTGATGTAGTACAGTCCTTTCTTATTTGGATCAACATTCAATTTAAAATAGATTTTTCTGTAGCATTTGCAGGCCACTGAGCAAAAGCTTTCCCTCTTGAAATACAGGAGCAACTTTTCTATTTCCTGTAATGTATATAGATCTTCATGGTGAAACAAGTACTGAACAGCTTCAGCAGCACAGAAAAACTTCATTTGAGGCATTTTCTGCCATAAGAAAGGAAGAGAAAAGTGAGTTGGGAGTTTTCTGAGGAAAAAATAATGGAAAATGTTTGAAAGATATGAAAGTTGTTAATTTGGGGTTGTATGGTGATTATTTCTGAGCATGAGACAGCTATATAAATGTGTCTGAATATTGTAAAGGAATTGACCTGCACAGGGCAATATTTAATGATATCTTGTACTGAATTTAGTGAAAGTCTACTCACATACAGGAATGTAAGCAGACAATAGCCCAGATAACAACCTCAACATGCAGAACCATTGACTTTAGCACTGTGTCTTCTTCTAATTTATATGTAAAGGTCTAATCAGGCTCAGAAAAGCACAAGGATTTAGGCTGACAATGGCATATTCTCTGAGACAGGGGAATGAAGGTGATGTTATTTGTTAGGCATTGGGAGATCTGCAGAAAACTAGACATGCTTTTGTGAGCTCATGAATATTATAAATATTATAAAGAATCATTTCTGGGCTTCTGCAGAGTAGCAACAATAAAAATAGGAGACTACTGGTCAAGACAGGCAGGAGGCATGATTTCTCTGCTTTTCCTCTCTGTGCCTCCAAACACACATATTTGAATAGAACAATAGGTTCTGTTAGGAACAATCTTGCCTGCATTCTCCATATGGTATTGGCACCAGGATCTGACAGCACACACAGAATGAACAGTAGCAAGATGTGTTTCTTCCCCAACATTTCCTCCATCTCTCAACACATTTGCTCACTCCTTCAGAAATACAACATTACTCTGGCTGTGCTACAGACCTCCTCATGATTTACTTCCTTTTACTGTGTTCATGGTGGAACAAGGCAGATCTGATTGTTTCATGGAGGAAAAGAAGTACATACAGCTGGTAGCTGCTTCACAAACAGCCTCTTTGTCTCCAGGAAAGGAAAATGCAGGTTAAATGGAATCCTCTTGTGCACCAGACTGAGTCTCATCTTACATGATAGTTTCTTTTAAGAATGAGTTTTAAAGGATATTGTATTCACACAGTATTTAACTGATACCTGAATTTATCCTGCCTCATAAGCAAAATGCACTTGATCGGCTTTCTGACTGAGAATTGGAGAATCACAGGAGTCCATTCTAGGAAAGATAAAGGGCTTAGTGAATTTGTGTATGTATTTAGAAGGGGGAAGGGGGTAGGAGTTAGGAGAAGAGATATTCACTCAAGTAGATAAAGAAAGCCTTAGAGGAACAATGGCCTTACACAAATGTCACCTCTCAGAGGTACTTTGACTCAGAGGCTCACGTTTTAATTTCTGTGTAATTAGGACATCTAAATGACTCCTAATTTTTCCAAATAATTGTGAGTTCACTTTTTATGCAGTATTATCTTTAATATTAATCTGTATTATGTGATAATAATGCATATCATATAGATGTCTCCTCTATGCTTCATTTAAGCAACTGCAGTGTGTAGAATAGATCACTATTTGAGGTAAACAACAAGTCACATTGCTTTGCACCAGATGAGAATGTGACTTGGTGACTGTAAGTCAAAGAGCTATATATTTATGTTTAATAAAATCAGAGTAAGATTTAAAGTACTTAAAACTGCTAACTTCAATATCAGCAAATCAGAAGCTCCAGTATTTCAGTAAACGTGAAATTAACAACAGGGAAGGATGCATGACTATTACTAATCCATAATTACATTTTGTCTTGGAAAGCAGTGATTCACAGAAGGATTTAGGGGTCATTGTAGCTAATCGCCTCATTATGCCTCTTAGCACAATAGAGAAGCAAAGGAGCCTAATGTAACCTTCATATATATATATAGTGAATAATACTAAGAAGCAAAAAGGAAATTTTACTTCTCTACATAACACTAGAAAAATTACTACTGTTCTCCATTTTAGTATGCTCACAGCAACCAAGGTATGGTAATGTTCAATACGGAGCAAGAAATAGAAGATGATCAAGCTAGACATAAAACTTGTGATTAATTCAGAGCTTTTTCTTGTGTTATTTATTGCCATCTTTTTAAACCTCAAGCAGCTGAATAAGATAGTCTTTTCATCATGACTCTAATTCCATAGCTACATAGGGCTTTTGTCAAAAAAACCCAAACCAAAACAAAAAAACCCTTCCTGCATAATAGAGTGTGTGGTAAACCGATCCATTATTTTGAAATGCCTTTTTAAGTCAGCTAAAAAGAACTACAACTCCCATGACGCCATGGTTCTGCCGGATGTCAGAAGCCGGAAGAAGTCACAGAGGTGACAAGATATAAAAACTCAAAAGAAAACAAAGATTCTCTCTTTTCCACTGCATTGTCCAGAGAGAAAGTTCGCTGCTGCCAAGCCTCCCCCCTCCCCCCCGCCTCAGGCCTCACGGCTGGGGGAGGAAGGAGCGGGGGAAGCAGCTGAACTGGAGCCGCTGCTTTAAGAATCCAAGCACCTCTCATCGCTCTAAGAATCTGGGCGCCTCCCATCGCCAGAGAGGCAGGAGTGGGGCGGG
>JAVSBS010023315.1:0-17810 GCA_033124195.1 Coracias cyanogaster
CCAGTGCTCTGTCACCCTCACAGTAAAGAAGTTTCTCCTCATGTTGAGGTGGAACTTCCTGTGTTCCAGTTTGTGCCCGTTTCCCCTTGTCCTACCACTGGGCATCACTGCAAAGAGACTGATTGCTCCATCTTCCTTACACCCACCCTTCAGATATATAATATGTAAAATGTCAACAAGAGAAATTCAGGTGCAAAACTGGGCTTGGAATCCACTGACTGTGCTGTGGTGCTTGTATCTGAGATGGCCTGTAAGTATTGATCAGATCTCTTCTCAAAAACTCAAAACATCTTAAACACTTTGGATGTTTCATGTGAACAAACTTCTTTTTACTGCTTTCAAGTTCAGATTATTTGGATAAAATGTTTCGTTGTACAGAGTTCTTCACTGTAAAACCAGAACAAAGCTTGCTTAATCTTGTGACATCTAAGAATGAATAAAATTTAGGAGGAAGGAATGTAACTTGTTTCATTCACCTTCTTATATAATGTTTCACATAGGTCGAGTTTCAATTCTTCTGGAATTATGTATTTTACTAATTTAAGTGGGAGCTTGTGTGTACAAGGAGTTAGTTTTCATTTAAGTACAAAAAGAGAAATTCAGGCCTGCTCCTACTCCGTAGTCTTGATGACTCTCTCAATGTTATATTTTTCATTAAACAAACAAAACAAAATGGGCATACAACAACATGATCAAGCCTTATTTCATGTTCCAGGGATTTTGATTGCTAAATTTTGAACTTTGTTACTCAAAATCTGGCAGGAATTAGCATGAGAAAAGATGAACTTGAAATGCTCCAGTAAGCCCTGCCTATTTAGAGACTAGCTTTGAAATAATTTAACATATGGTTTCATGTCATATCCAGTCTCATTAATCTCTATATCTTTGGGACTGGAATAAAGAAAACCCAAGTGTTGGAAGGCAATCTGTATCCCCTAAGAGGATGGTCAGTGTACCACTGGTTTAGCTGACTCTGCTGTAGTGGAAGAAATGATGTGAACAGCTGTGTTAGCTGAGAGCACTTCCTAGATCTTAGCTTTGACTGTTCTCTGTGCCATTTTAAAAGTTACTGAACTCTAGTTTTGGGAGGAATCTGAGTAGCTGTTCGTGGAACCTTGGTGATGGGTTTTCGCGAGTGAAGATGCAGATGTGTGTTTGAAATGGTACAGAGCACCAGCCGTCCAAGCAGCGGAGCGATGCTTCATTTTTCAGCAGTCTTCAGAGAGATGGAGTTTGTTCAGAGAAACAGACTGTACAAAGATTGAGAGACTGGTGATGTTATTTTGGCAAGAGAACAATACAAATTATCTCACTGCTCAAAGTAAGAAATTTTAACTGCACTTATGTTGCTTTTGGGTTTAGTATTTTGTATGAAGATCTAAAATACACGAGAGAAGGAAAACAGTGTCTTTTATCAAACTAAGGCAGTTGTAAAAGGTGGGCAGGCTTGTGGGCAAAAGATGCTTTCATGAAATCTGGCGTGGAAGAATTTGTTATATATAGGATGGAGAAATTAAGAGAGATGGGGGCTGTTTCCTTCAAAATGTTGGGGTTTTTTTCCCCTATTCTTAGTCATCTTTATTGATATGTCTTTGTGTCTGTTCTGGTGCTTCATGGTTGGGTGTTTCCACTCAATTTCAGCCAGCATATTTGCGTATCAGGTTTTAGGATGCACAAGTGAGATGCATTGATTCTGAGGATGCCTCTGTGGGGAGGCATTAAAAGCTACAGTTGGAAGGGTATCTTGGCTGTAGAAATACCTTGAAAGTTTGTTGGGTTTTTTTGTTTGTGGTTTGTTGGTTTTTTTGTTTTTTTTTCAGTCTCCATTGGGTGTTTTTTGGCCTATGGTACATGTGTCTGATTCTGAATTTAGTGAAATTTGCGAGGTGGGATGTTGTTTTGCATAGCTAGCTCTTAGGAAGCTGTTGTACTTTTTTCTACACTCATCTGATATAGGAAAGTGTTTCTGTCAAAAAAACCTGAACCCCACAAACCCAAAACCAAAACAAATCCCACCCCAAATCTAAAAATCTCACTCCTGTCCAAGTATACTCTGTGTGTGTGTATATATATATAGTCTATATGAAAAGATGAATATAGTATTTTAAAAAAGGAAAATAGAATGGTCCTCTATCACTGCTACATAGGACTATAGTGAATCAGTTATTCTTGCTATTACTAGTGAACTGTCATTGAGGGGCTACTGAGAAAAACGGGGAATGCTGTTGCAGCAGATGTAAAAACACCAGTGTAAAGTATAATCCTTGCCCCATGAATTAACAATCTAAATAAATGAGTTGGACTAAAAGAAAATGACTAACATTTACTCTTCAGTATGGTGGTTTTCAAAAGCCCTTTTAAATCCCAGATTACTGAAAATGTTACAAACCTTTCCACTAAAAAGTATTTTAGTTGATACAGTAAAGATATTAATGGGCTAGGAGGTAAGGTACAAAGGCTTAGTATAAAAGGAACATCTGAAGTTTTATCTATTTTCCAGGTTTTGGGGTTTTTTTTTCACATGGTTTTTGAACTGTACGTTCTGGATATAATTTAACTTTCCCTTGCAAAAGTTTTCCAGCTTCAGCTATTATATGGCTGTAAAGCTGTACTTTTGGGATGAGATTGAAAATTTCTTTTTATAATTTGTGAGCTGTGTCTTCCTGTGTTCAGAACGCAACTACCATAGTTTCTCAAACTCTTGCTTTACATGTGAGGATTTGGAAGTGATTAAGCTATAAAAGCTGCTGTGAGTAACAAACTGGAGGCTCATTTCTCATGGTCTGAAACAGTAATCACTTCAGAGGGAATTTTTTTTCAAACACAGATTGTTTCTAAGAATACTACAATACAGCTTGCAGTCTCCATCCAAGGCACTGTAAAGTATGTCTGCAGTAAGAAAGAATATTCCTCAAGGTGAAGAAAATGACCGATGGCTGCTTTTCCCTCCCTTCTATGTCATGTAGTTCAGAGTGATACTGTTAAGGAGTAGTGGTGAGGAAAAGGAGAGATAGACTTGTGTGAACATGCTCATTCCCTCCTGCAGCAGTGCTTCTAGAAGTTGTGAGCTTTTTAAGATGATTTGTACAATTCTGGTAAATCAACATTTTATTGCTCAAAACTGTGATAGTAGTGCCGTGGTTGATTCTCTTTTTCTTGGTGGGTAATCAAGGGACTGGTTCTGAAAGGGCAGTCATTACTATCCACATTAAGGCTGAACAGTGAACACAGGGAGTTTCTTTTCTTAAAATTTGTTAATATTTTTGCAGCTAACTCAGCCAGCATCTAGAAGAGTTGCTAACAGTAAAAGTTGATGGTATTAAACTGATGAGATGTGATAGCAGTATTACCTCCATACCTGGGTTCTGAGATTGTCTGCTGCCTTTGCTAATGCTGGGGTGTGCTGTGGCAGTTAGGACTCGATATGGCAAAATGAGCTTAGCCATCTTGAGGCCCTTTACAACAATATTGCTGTTGCTATTTCGCCAGCTCACAGAAGGTCTTCCAGGAACAAATGGTGTCTTGTTTTCGTCCTGGTTCCCCATCCTCTCCTCTTCTCCCATTTGTCCTGCCAGGTCTAGCATCTCAGAAGTGTCCCAGTATCACAGGTCACAGCACCAGCGTTTTATGGTACACTGCCATCTGTGACTAGGTAAGTTGCAGTGTGGTTTTGTGTCCGTGGCAAAACAAAAAGACCTCTGGCCTTCAGAAGTCATCAACTGAGCAAATTTGATATTAAATGTAAATACCGTGCTTGTCAACACACACAGGTGGTGTGTGGATCTGTGTGATGTTCTGTATTTGTGAATGGCTTCTCTGAAGAAGCTGCTGTTGATTAGGCTCAGTAATAGTATAGACAAACTTTAAGCATATGCTTGAGCAATCTAAAGCAAAGCTGTTCTTAGTGTGCCTTGTTGAAAGAAAGAAGGGAGTCCCTGAAGACCTGTGTCTGAGGCTCAACCAGGAGTTGCGCACAAAAAAGCTGGTTGATTTCAGGGCTGTGCTATCCCCATTTACAGAGGGCACATGTGTTTCTCTAAGGCTACAAGTCAATATGGGTCTTTGACAACTTTCACGGGAGGATCTGTATAAGTTTTGGGGTTTGAGACTTGTATAGAGGAGCAAACTACAGTAAAGTCAGCTGCAAGTGTGTATCTTGAGGTAAATTAAACACTTAAAAATTTCTTTAACTGTTTCATTTGACATATCCGCAATGATCCCTGAATAGAAACCAAATGTGTGTGTATATGTAAAGCTTTCCAAAATCACCCTGAACTAATGAAGTTCAGTCTAATATAAATCTTTGGGCTTGTTTTTAAAGTTTGTGGGGAAAAAAAAAGTTTGTGTCAATTTGCATAATAGTTCAAATGTGTTTTGGTGGTGGTTTTTTGGTTGTTTGGATTTTTTTGTTTGGTTTTATTTTGCTTTCCTGAAAAGAGCAGTCAGATTTTTTTTCTCTCAAATAACATTGTTCAGTTAAACACCAATTGAAAGCCTTGAGCGTATGCAAAGAATAAACTCATGTGTTGATTCAGATAGATATTGCTGCAGCTGTATGAGTTACAACTGTGACATATATTTTGCAGCAGCTGAGAATAAAAGCTATGTCATTAGAAAACAAAGCAAAAAATAAATGCTTGCGTGTCCTATTGATTTTAATGGTGTTTATCCAAGAAATTAAGTTTAGATTAGTGAATTTTTTTTTCCCAATTTTATTCATTCTTCCAAACAGATGAGTGTCAAAATTACATTGCCCTCCCTGGCAGGCCAGTAATCATTGCTGTACACACTGGGATAGCGCTTGTAAACCAGGTAGAAATCATGTTGTTCCAATATGGTGCGTCTTTACCATGCCAGGTGTAGCTTGAGACTATTTTATTTTTCAGGATACAAACTTTTTCCACCCTTAGAATTGTATTTACTTATTATAGGCCGTGTCTGTCTTTTTTTCTGCCATCTGCTCCAGCAGAAGCATGGGCTAAGTTCTGGACAGACAAACACTGCGCTGGCATCAGCAGCAAATGGGAAAGGTGGTGAAGGAGCTCATGGCCTGGGAGAGGAGGGGAGGTGCAAGCAGGATGGATGTGAGGGGCTGAAATATTTTTGTAGGTATGGGGAGCCTGCAACAGAAGAGCATGGCTCTATGAGGTTTTGAAATGGGAGAAGTGGGGGGATTTTGGAGGGGTTAGATTTTAGGGTGAACTTTAGAATGCAGGATAAGTGGGGAAAACTAGGGCAGAATGGCTTCAGATGACCACTTTGTTTGGAAGTTACTGTAGTAACTTATTTTTGAGGTTCACTTTCAAATGTTTTGATGCCTTTCTGTACACTGGTGATTTTCCATTTTTCACTACCATAAGTTAATACCTGAGCTAAAGGCACATTGTTTTTTATTCTGAAGTTGTAGACTTCTGTTAAACATGTTTTTGTCTGAAAGTGTTTTATTACTTTTTTTCCTTAACAATAGAGTGATCTATCTGTAGGGTCACATTTGGCTGCCTTTGCAAAGAAGCATGCTACCTATTATTGTTCCTTTTCACATGCTCACAATCTGCAGGGGGAAAAGAGATTTAGGCCTTCCTGTTTGTCAGACGAGGAAGATACTGCTGAGGAGATAAGATTTTGAAAGATCTTTTGGCTAGCGCCATAGAAAAAAAAAGTTGTAGAAATGTACAAGTTAATTTCTTCCTTGTCTGTCTGTATTTTAACCCATCAAAAGAAGGCTTGTTTAGTTGTTTTAATGCGTCATCATAAGGTGCAAGTGATCTCATACATGAGCTGAATCAACAACTTGAGTTTCAGGGAGGTGACTCAAAGTATTGTAAAACTCTAAAGCGCGGTGTATTGCATAAGGAGTAGTTTCTGTGAAATGCAGCTTCTAAACCAATATGTATCAAGAATTCAGTTCACCGCTCATGGTTGTACTGAAAAGACAGAACTGATTGCATTCACTTTGGTTTCACAGGTCTTGTCAGAATCTTGAGTATCTTGGGACAATGGTTGGCAAAGCCAATAAACCAGTGAGGTCAGCGAGAACCTAAGTGAATAGGTTAAAACTCTGAACAGAATATTTTTCCCTCTTACTTCATACTTTTATCTGAAATCTTACTTTAGAAAATATTTTTTACTTGATTTTGAGAAGAGTGAAAACAATTTCAGTATTTCCCTGTAAAGTCCTGCTGAAAAGATTTTGAAAACTGTGCTTCTTTCTTGCACATCTGTACTGACTTCTGTTTTTCATAGAAAATGCTCAGATCACTGCATGTCAATGGCAGTTAGTTGAACTAAAGAAATAGTGATGCTTTTATTGTATCTCCTTTTATGTCCTGGAAATTAACTCTCTATTTCTCTCCTATCCTGCTCATTTATCTTGCATCTTTTCTCATGTTCTTGGTGCAGAAGCCTGTGCTGTGTGGATTGGAGAAGAGTAAGGCACTCACCACTTTTGTTATCTGCAGCTTTTATGTAGTTAATTAATGAGTTCAATTCTTGTCATCTGCTTATCTTTTGTGAGCTTAATTGCTTGGCAAAGACTTTGTTTTACTGTGTGTTAACTGCTGTCAGGGTTTTGCATTGAGAACATGACATTTATTAATGTTTTACATTTATTGTTTTCTCCCTGGTCTTATAAGCTAAGTCAAAGCACGAGAAGTATAAAAGGCTTTTGCAGCAATGCCAAGTGGAGGGGTCTTGGTTAGCTCCTGATAAGGTTTGAGTTGTGTTAGTATAGCGGCACTCTTGCTGTATTTTGCAGCACTAGTAGTGGAAACACAGATGGACTCCAGGAAGGTTTTGGGTTGCTTTTTAAACGTGGAAAAAGAAACAAAAATAATTCAAGACAACTTTTGTTTGTGGCTAAGCAAATTGAGAATTGCTATAGCATTTGTCCAGGTCCAAACCCACTGTGTCTCTGCCACAGGCAAGGCTAAGGGCAGCAAGGAGCAGCTGACCCTAGGGCCTTCTCTGAAAGATCACAACAACTACTTGAAAGTGGGATAAATTGCATAGTCCCAACAACTGACAGCCCCTTCCAGCAGCAGCAGATCAACTCACCAGCCAGTGGGACTCTAAGTTACACAATAATCTGTATAAAGAGTAATTGTAGGCAAGCCATATAGATTAGATGCTGCAGGTATTGCCTCAGGAAAACCAATGAAGGGTTCAGCCATAGCAGGCTGACGGAGCAGGAGAGGAGGCAGCTGGTGTCAACAGGGAATTTCATCTTGCCTCATCAGCATTAGTTCTCCCACCAAAGCTTTTTGTTGTTATTGTTAAAATGCATTAATTAATTGACCATTTCTTAACAACAGGTAAATCTGATTCACTGAGTGACTAAACAGCGTAGCCTTGCCTCCCAGATTTTTGGATGTCCACGCCCAGAGAAGTCAGTTGTTCCATAATTTTCAAAGGATCCCAAGGACCTGAAACTAACTCTTTTCAGGGCCAGTCAATGCTGGCCTACAGTAGCAGATAACATATGTAAATGAAAATGCTCAGCTTGATTAAGCGTTAAAACTATTATTAACTGTTATTATCTGGATTTCCTATGCTCTTACAATATTTTCAAGGTTATAATCAGCCAATATTAAACACTTGGATTAGAAATGTCTGCACCAGCCCAAGGAAACTTCCTGACAGAATCAACAAAGAGTAATTAAACATCATTAAACATCACTGGCAGCTAGCATTGTTGAATACAGTAAATTTAAAGAGAGGAGGTAGGGAGGCATGTTTGTGCTATGGACAAGTCATGATCTTGATGAATTAGTCATGCACTGTAGCCTGTAGACAGTGATCTGTAGATCTTGCTGCTGAAAACTGCATCCTTTAAGGGCAAAATACATGGAGAGCGAACTCTGATCTGACACAAAGATCAGCAGTGCTTAACCAGCATCACAGCTGTAGGACAGCATAAGTTACAGCACTGCCTCCTGAGCAGTTTCAGCATTTCCATGAGTAGGTTTAGCAGATGAGCTGTACTGCACACCTGGGCATGGGAAGACAGAGGAAAGAGCCCTCATCCTTTGGTTCTTACAGCTGCTGCACAGCACGTGAAATCAGAGGACGCTAGTCATGAAGTCACTACAATTTGAACAGTATTTCATTGTGCGTTAACCAAGTTTCTCCATTTTTACATCCTTTTATCTGTCTCACATCTGCTTTCAGACTAGATCCATTGTGCTGGTCTTCACCCTTTTATTGTTATTGTTGCATAGGTAAAACCATGTTCTGTACACTTTGATTTTTCTCTCTCCATACATGCGAGTCTCTTGGGAGCAACCACAGGTTGAGTCTAATGGCAGCGCTGCTGATGGCACTGGGTTCTGCACCAGAGCACGGCAGCAGCTGCTCCTGGAAGCTTTTCACACCATTACATGGGATATTTCACACCTACAGGCAAATCCTGCAGGTCAGCCACCTGCAACACTCAGCACTGAGCATGAAACCACACAGACCTCAGCAGACTTCCCACTGAGTGGGCTATTCTCTGTGAAAGTATGGTATGGAAGACTAAGGCATGTGATACAGCTTGCATGTGTATATAAATACATGCATTCTGTAATTATGCACACTTATTTTTCTGAAGTAGAAAGTAATTATCTGTTTTTTCCACAATTGACATTTTCAAAACAAGTCTCTGAAGTCAACAAAGCTTCTACAATAAAAATATGTAACACTTACTTAATTTATAGAAATTAAATTTTATTTTATAGAAAAATAAAATCCAACAGCAATATCTGCAGAAATATTTCCTTTGGAATTTTCCAATTGCAGTGAAATTATTCATAGTGTAAATACCTCCCCTACTGGAAGGGCAAATTCATTCATTAATAATAAAGTGTTTAATCATTCAGAGTGAGGAAAATGTACTATTCAGAGTGAATAAAATGTACTATTATGGCCATTTAGAATTTTATCAAAACTCATCCAATGCTTCATGTAATAATCACCTTAAGTGACTTTTTTATTAGAAGGAGAGAACAGTGTTTTGATCTTTAAGGTCTTTTACAAGTTTTCTAGCATAGCAAAAAGTTTTATATAAATACCCTTACTCATCATACAAACTCACAGTACAAAGACAACTAAACTGCAAACTTGTCAGAAGCACTCCTACTCTTCATAAAATGCATCATCTCCATATTTAAATTTACTATCCTTGGATTTGAAGGTATGCACTACTAGTTCCAGGCTGTATTCTTTCAGATCTCTGCTGTGAGACTCATTATAACCTTTGTATTTCAGAGCAGTGTCTCAGTTACTTGAACTACCAGGAAGATGACAAAAATTACAGTAGTCTCTCATTTCTCAAGCAGAATCAGTCCCACCAATCACACTTTCAAGCCTGCTGCAGACAAAGGCACTATTGGGAGCTCAGATTTTGAAGTCTCCAACCAGCCGTGCACAATTTTTACAGAATCATCTCCACCACTACTGCAAATATTTAAGTATGAACAGCAGCCTGTGAGTGTCCAGTATGCTTTTACTTTAAGCAGCAGTGTGCAACAAAGCACTGAGAGAAAACAGAGTCGTACATCTAACCGACAGTCCTTATCTTGTTGATGTCCTCTGTATCTTAATGCATCAGTTCAGGTATAGCAAGGAGGTTGTGTGGCATTTTTCAACAACTAGCATTCTGTGGACAGAATCACTAATAAAATACTCTGATTGTCAACCAGGAGTAGCCATGGCCCTTCTCTACTTCAGAGTGTTATTTATTATGTATTGATCCAGCCCAATAAGAAAATCAAGGGAAGTCTTGCTCTAAGGCAAGGCTGCTAGCAGGGAGCCACAGCAGGCTACATAGCTGTGGTCTGAGTTGGCTTCTAAGACTGTGATAGTTTTTCATGGCTAACAAACCTAAACACCGTAGCAGACCTTCTCTCCTTGTGTTAGAGTGCACAACGGTACCTAACTTAAAACTAACAGATGCCCTGACTGCTGATAAGAGATGATGTGAAAACCTCTACCATGAGGGTCTGACATCCCAGAGGCCTCAAGGATGGCGGGGTGTTCAGTCCCACACACAAGAAGGGAGACCTCAGTTTCACATTTCCCAGCTCCTGCATGTTGGATAGCTTTCATCTCAGCTCTGGATTACTGCATTTTAGCATCTCCCAGCTTTATAAATGGGGAGATAGCAACTCTTGCATTCACAAGGGAGATAATAACCTGAAGGCACTGTTAAGGGTGCATCCAGATTGACTTGTTTGTTCTGTCTACAGTGGGTACAGATGCATTGCCTGTATGCATTGCAATACAGCTATCATATTTATGTTTATACCAACTTTAAAACTTAGGTAGCCTTACAGGTATGCTTGCCAACTTTCACAGCTCACACATGTAAAGAAAGCCTGTTTAGGCTTGGTTAAGTAGTTGCTAATTCACCAGCCAATACTGACAAAATTACTGTTCCAGTCTTCGGTTCTGTAGGAAAATACACGTGTATATATGCAATATGCAGTGCATGTATGGGGCACACATATGGGTTCTACATAACACGTATGTTATGTAGAATCATAGAATAGTTTGAATTGGAAGGCAACTTTAAAGATCATCTAGTCCAACCCATGTGCAATGATCAGGGACATCTTCAACTAAATCAGGTAGCTCAGAGCCCCATCCAATCTGATCGTGAAAACTTTGAGGGATGGGACATCCACAGCTAGTCTGGGGAACCTGTTGCAGTGTCTCACCACCTTCACAATAAAGAATTTCTTCCTAATATCCAATCTAAATCTACCGTCTTTCAGTTTGAAACCATTACCCCTCGTCCTGTTGCACTACTCTCTGATAGAGTCCCTCCTCATCTTTCCTGTAGACCCCTTTAAGTACTGAAAGGCTGTTATAGGGTCTCCCTAGAGCCTTGTCTTCTTGAGACTGAACAACCCCAATTCTCTCAGCCTGTCCTCACAGCAGAGGGGTTCCAGCCCTCAAATCATTTTTGTGGCTTTCTCTGGACCTGCTCCAACAGGTCCATGTCTCTCCTGTGCTGAGAACTCCAGAGCTGGACACAGCACTGCAGGTGGGGTCACTAGAGCAGAGCAGAGGGGCCTCTGTAGGGTGTCCATGTGTACATGTAGTATATTATAAAATATGTGTATATATATTTACATTCATGCATGTCTCATGTAAAATCACTGTGAAAACCATGCAACATAGAACTTGTCTTTGTTTATTGGTTAAATTGTGGCCTGTAAATGAGAAGAAGAGTTTTGACACTGAATGAAGCTGCTCCGAGACTTCACTCAGTGCTTAGTATCCTATTTGTTGGTATATCTCTAATACAGACACACACATAGTTTTTAAAACCAGGTAATTACAGTATTAGGACATGAACAATCTCAGTGTTAAATATTTTAATGAGGATTTTTTTCAAAATCGGGGCCCCAAGCATCATTACAGATGATCTTGTGATGATATGCTACCTTAAAGGTAGAAAGATGAAGAAGGAGGAAGAATGTAGCATTGATCTTTTTATTGTTTTTAGTAGATTTCAAATGAAGTAAAAGCTTCTGTTCATAGGCAAGCATGTATGTCTGTTCTTTCCATTTGGAAGCAGCAATATCTAATCCTTTCTCCTGTGTATTGCGAGACTGGAAGCGTTGTAGACTTCCTTTGGTTTTCACTTGAAGTGTATGTTTTTATAACCTGTACCTTTTCTTCTTGGTCAACTTATCCAGAATTTGAAGTAAGTCGATATTAATAAAAATAGTGAAGATTTCTGGAAGTTCCAAAAAACCAGCAAACAAACCAACCAAACCACCTCTTCAGTATTTGAATCTGAAGACATGATATCTTCATAGTTATTTCTAAAAGCCCTTGATCAAAACAGGGCAGAAAGAAGCTGATACGTTGAAGATAAAGAAACCCAGAAAATAATAGTACATAGAAAAATCTCTTCAGAACCTCTTTACAGATCAGGAGGAAAGAAAAATAGATGCGATTCTTTATTTTTAATGTGATTTTTGCAAATTTCAGTTGTGACTAATTTTGATAAGCTTCTACCTATTCTGCTTATGCCCTGCTGCTCTATATTAACCATTATAGTGAGAGAACCAATTTTTATTAAAATACTTGAAAAACAAGTTGTTATCAACCTATTATGTTGGTACCATTCATAACATGTTTGTTGGCTTTTATAATTGTAACTTAAATGATTTATACTGTTGTGAATAATTCAGAAGGCTTTTAATGGCACTTTTGTCTTCTAAAATGAGCCAAAAATCATATGTCTGAAATTTATTTTCTTCTTTATAAGTGTTATGCGAATAGACAATAGCGTAGACTGAAGCAATGATACAGCATGGAGCCAGACTGACTGAATCCTGTGTTTGAGGGTAGTACGAAAGGTTATTATCCACCCTTTCCTTAATCTTCCTGTACCAGAGAGCACAGATAAGGTATTTTCAAGCTCTGTTCAATCTATTGAACAGTGGCAGCCGTTCATCAGAAATTCGCCATTTACTTGTCACAATAATCATCTTGCAATACAGTAAGGAAATTCATAGTTTGATGCTTTTGCTTTTGGGTTGACTTTAATTAACTCTTCCTGATTGCTGGGTCAAAAGTTTGACTGACTGATGGCATGCTTCTTTTATAAACATTTTGAAAACCTAAGATAACACAAAAAAAGATGATAATGGCGTTATCTGAATAGCTTGGTATATTTTCTGTCAGTGCAACAAAGAGTCTGTGCTGCAATGACATCTTGTAGATGCCTGCATGTAAGAATGTGGTTTGAGTTAAGTTCCTAATTAACATGAAAACAAAGTTATTTGGTTTTCCTGCTGAAATATCTTTGCTTTCATGCAAATGTGTCTGCGGGCTGCCTTTATCTGGTACATGAAAGTTTCCATTTCATGACTTTCTTGTTAGAGTAAGCCCTTGTTGTCAGCAGGGAAGCCTAAAAACTTTGGTTCTTTTAAAGTGTTCTTCAGCCTCAAGTCCTTCAAAGAAAATACACTTTTACTGTGCATTCAGTGACCTCTGGAGTAGTGACCTATTTCTGACTGAAATAATTGGTAATTATTTTCTCTCATTGGAATGGACAAAGGATCTAAAGACACACGAGGAATATTATTTGAAAATTCATTTGCTTGAAAAAATAACTTCCAGCAATTTTCAGACTGTTACGTTTAAATTCACAGAAGTGGTTGTAACCAGTCTGAAAAGAGGGTGTGGATTACTCCTGTTTATATCAGTGGTGATTGAATTCCTGTTTTGAAATGTAAAATTTGGTCTGTGGTGCACATCTGTATTTTGAGGAAAAATGTTCTATCCCTGTAGTAAGTAATACGAAATATTTCCCAGTGATCCTGCTGTTAAATGATGTAGGATGACTGGGTTTTAGTAAGTAAAGCCTGTGGAGGGTTTGGATTTTCTTTTGCAGTGTATGCAGTGTCAGACATTACCTGGAACGTTACAGTGGCATTTTCTGAGTCTGAAATTGCAAATCAGAATCTCTGATTCTGTCCTTGTCACTGTGTATTTCCTAGTTTTTACCTACAGCATTTCTGGAGAAAGGCGGCTGCTGTGAACACTCCTGCCTGTCCCAAGACAACTTTGTCATGAATGGGCAGAAAAGTATTTTACAATTTTCTGTCTAAAAGTCAAATGATTTATCTGTCTGCCGGAGTCTGCTTGTGTTGGTGATGGTGGCAGCATTTCCTCTGTTCCTTTACTTTGCCTTTGATCAGTGGGTTTAGGGGAGCATTCTTTTGGTATATTCTTAAAGATAAATTTTCTTCAAATTCAGTATGAAACTAATGCTTCTAGGTGGGGGAAGCATAGTCTTGGAAATCACCCTTTTATAGATGAAACCTAAGTAACTCATAAAGACAAGGATTCATCACAGTTGGATTGAAATTCTAGTTTGGACAGCACCATATAGTCCAAACCCATTTTTTGTCTGCATTTTTCCCTTGGGTGCTGAATTCTTCCCAATTTCCTCATAGTACATTGCTGTGTGAGCCATTTAATCTGTTGTCTGATAAAGTTGTTCAGGTTCTACACTGAGCTGTAAAACTTTAACAGACAGATGCCAAAGGCTTTGAGTAGAATATAGCCAAAACTTCATGCCAGCATTTTTCAAAACCGCCATTGTAAATTGCTTAGTACATTTATTTTCACTTGATATAAATGAAAAACAAATAATCAGATTACTGGAGAGAGATTGTAAACCCCACTATGAGCTTCTTCCCAGTAGAAGCTGAGAGAATGTACACGTTTGGGGAAGGTACACATTTGCTCTGACCTTCTTCCCTTGCCTATTGATAGTCATCAGCTGCAGAAGGGACCTTGCATTTGATGAACCTTTGGCGTCAGTCAGGGTAGTTCTTATGGGAACATTTTGTGTTTGGTGGGGTTTTGCTCAAATCACGCTCCTTAGCAGTCAAGTCCCACTGGTGCCCAGGGTGTATCTGCACAAGAGCCTGACGTCCTACTGCAACAGTCTGGCTTCCTGCTCCAGCTCTGCCTCAGCTCTGTGAGCATATTCGAACCCAAATGTCTGTTTTCATTTTGTAACCCTATGATAACCTTGAAACAAACATTTTTTTCTGTAGGCCACTGTTTCTGGTGCCAAAGAATTAAATTTTCCTAGTTAACCTAATCTAGGCAGGTGGTTTTTTGTTTTAAGTTGGGTAAAAAAAATTACTGTTTTCTCTATTGGAGTATTACTGGAAGTATTAAAAATGTTATTGTGTTCTTTCCTTATCTGGCGTATTTGATAAAGACTACTTTTTAAGACTTGCTGATGAAGATATCATCTTTCTCTGAAGGCTTTGTTATTTGGTTTTTTTTTTTCTGGATGAGGTTCCTGTTTTTTGTGCTGTCTGTCTTACATTACATTTTAGTAGTGTCCAAAGCCTATTTCAGACAAACCAGACACAGTGAATTCCTTCATCTGGGAAGGCTACACACAAATTGTACTTTATATTCTGGTGATCCAAATGTGCCCGTACAATACCTTGTAAAATGTAATTGCTCTTTAACTTCTAAGAACTTGACTGCAGATACTGATATTGAAGTAGACTCTTTGGTCGACATGTAAGGGAATTTTGCCTGATAACTGGAGAATGATGAGCAGTGACAAAGATTTGACACTTCTTGAGTTTTGAAGCAAACTTTGAAAGAACCCTAATGGTTTTTGTTCCATGCTTGCTGACTTGAGCACTTTCATTATGGTTGGTGTGTCACTGATACCATTGACAAAAATTATAGGGCAAGGAGAGAAGCCAAAGGGACTGCCGCCCTGCAGCACTGGCCATTGTGACGGATGCATTGGGAGTTCGTGAATGCCCAGCATCTCTACAAGCAATGCATTTTGGAGGTATAGCCAGCCTCCTGTTGACTCACTTAATGGGGAGTGGCACTGATTATCAATGAAGGTGTTACTTAGTGTCTTGGGCAGGAGTATATTTTATCTTTAAATACAAAAATCCTGGAAAGCTGTTTATAAATTATACTCGCAGATTCATGGAAAATGCCATCTTTCTCTCTTCCAAAAATTGTAAGTGTTTATGATGTATTATTCTCCCAGTTCATGGTTTAAAATGGTATGTATACGCTTCAGTGAAACCTGAGTACCAAGGTCTGGATAGATGGCAGGATGTCTTTATTACAGAACTAAGAGCCTCAGAGTCTGTGCTGGAGTATCTGAGCTGTAATGTCATGTTAATTAATGAATGAAAAGTTGGACTGATGGAAAAGTGCATAGTGAGTAGAAAATATAATTAAGAAGAAACAGGCAAGTGGATGGACCTCTGGAAAATCTGTATTGGCTTAGGGCTCTATTTTGTAGTTCATAGAACCTACTGAAATCAGAGGTGGTTATTTAACCCTATGACAGATGGAGCCAGGATGTCTGTATCATCAAAGACAGGAAAAATGAAATGTGAGTGAGCACAGAAGTCAGTAAATATAAAAGTAATTGGTGTGGGCATGCTGAGAAGGTAAGGAAGGATACATTGCTGTCAACTTTTTTTTCAGCCATCAGCTTTGAAGCCAGCTACTGGTCTGTGTAAGTGACCTCTCCAGCCTGAGCTGAAAGAGGTTAGAGGGTTATATAAACGCACAGCTCGATATAAACCTTTCAGGAACGCTTATCCAGAGCGTTTTTCATGATGACAGGAGAGATGTGTTTCTTGCAGAGGATAAACGGGTTGATCTGAATTTGTCTTTACTTCTGGAGGCATTTTACAGCTTGACCTTGGTTGTGAGCTGGAGTTAACAATAAACTTTGAGGGTTTCATCTGGCTTCTGTTAAGTACATTCAGCTGGTTAGAAAAAAAAAAAAAGAGCCTTGATTAAATATATCATAATTAAATTCTGCATCTTTGAAATGCTGAATCTTTATTAGAAAAATGAGGCAGTTAAGACAGCGGTGGACTGGAATTAGGCTGTCAGGTTATAAGATCCTTTTAACTATTGGAGATGGAGCTTAAAACTAATTACATAGTCTATAATACTCCCATTACAAAGCTGTTCCAGAACCTTGTTTGTATGGTAGTCATAGACTACCAGTTTCTAAAGTAAGTGATTTTTGTCACCGTTAGGGTCAGTGTTAGCCCACAGCATAAATGACTCCTGTCTTTCTAGAGTTTGTTGCCGCAAAATGTTTTTTTAACCCTCAGAGCTTTTGTTTTATTAGGTACATCAAACAAGGTATGTTCTTTTGTTTTTCTTGAAAAATTAAGAATTCGATCCGTGTCTGTCTAGGCAAAGAAACTGATCTAAGATAAAGCGTGATATTAGAGCAGGGACTAGAACAAGCTGAATGAGATGTTGAGAACTGTCTTGTGGGTAGTTAATAAAGGCTCTTGTATCATCTACTCTACCTCCTTCCTTTCTGGTCTTTGGAATAGACAGAATAATGTGAGTCTTTCCATTACATGGATGTCAGTAACTATCCATGTAATCTCCTGATAGAGTGTGCTTCTTTTTCCCCTCCTTCTAATTTTACGGAGCTCAACAATTATCCTCAGTTAGACAAAGAGTCTAAAAATCACTATTGATGGTCCCTGTGAAATAAGTGATACCAGATAGTGGAATTTGGAGTTGGGTAGGCTTCAGTTTCTTTTTCAACTTTTAGTATGGGAATTTTATACATGGATTATACTGAGAAAAGAAGTGTGGGGGAAGGGAAGTTGAAAACTCAAGGGGCAGGGGTTAAGGAATGTCAGACTTCCATGTTTTGTGTGTGAACATACAGCATAATTTAGCCTTCAGTTACAGGACTACAGCTGTGGGATTTGGGAGGGAAGGAGTTATCTTTTTTTCTGTCTTCTCAAATGGCAGTGGTTTGCAGAGTTTGACATAGTATGCTAGATTTCATTTTCCTTTGGTATTGGAGGACTACTGAATTGCAGCTCTTTTTATTTTGGGCAGTTGGACTGTATGTCACTTTGAATATTTGCTTGTAAGTTTGTACGACATCTTGAGATGGCATAAAATAGATCTTGAGAAGCATAAGAGGGTAGTTGACGTTACTTAATCAGTTTACCAAAGCTGATTTTTGATGGGTTGAATCTTAACCTGGCTTTCAAGTTTCTCAGTTTTTTGTCTGCTTCCAGGCATAATCTTCAGTGTGTTGGGCAATTGGTTTAGTGTGGCTTTGGGTAGCACAGAGCATCATCTGGGGAATGCTAGTCACAGGCGTAGCACTGAAGGCATGATGTACACCACCCGCAGGTGTTAGATAGCCTGGAGCCATGCTTCAGAGTTGGCTGCCCCTTTTCCATTACAGCAAGTTAGCTGACTTGCCTGCCATTGTGTACAAGAGCTGTGTGAATAGATGGCTATGTTTGTAG
>JAVSBS010023315.1:24403-38733 GCA_033124195.1 Coracias cyanogaster
AGGGACAGTGCAGCGGCCCGCGACGTGTCTGAGGAACAGTGAACTGGTCCCCTGTTTAAAAAGTTTGAGGACCCCTGGTCTACAGTTTGACTGTGTGTGCTGGTGAAACCCAGCAGGTGATCCTACCTGCAATGTATCTGCTCGTGGTGCCCTACTCCTGGCACAAAAATATCTGATGATATTTTTTCCTTCATTCTTCTGTTTGTGGGAACTGGGATCTGCCTGTATTCCAACCACTTATTGAGGTTTTCTAATTTTTATTAGTTTGTTGTGTGTGGTCTTTCTAAACATGAAGATGTCCAGCCAATGCCAATTGCATCAGGCAGAGTATGGCAATTTTGTTGTCAGAAGGGGACACAGCAAAGAAAGGACTCTCTTGGTGTACATTATGTCACCTGTGGTAAGGATTTTTTTTTTTCCAGGCATTTTTAGCTACATTTGACTGCATGTGCAGGGGCAGCATCAAGGGGCTTTAATAAACCCTTTCATACTGATGGGGGTGGGTAGGCACTGCCATGGTGGGATGCATGAGAGCCAGTCGTGGCAACAGCCCCCTTCCCCATGAGACTGACAGCAAGGTGACCATCAGGCAGGTGTCACACCAAAGGGGGGTGGTCTCCTCTGTGACCGTGGCTGACAGAGCTGCTACCAGGTGAGTGGGAAGGGCTGGAGCCAGGCTGCTTGTGATGAAGGCACTTGGGCAGCTGGAGAGCAGCAGGGAGGGCTGCAGGGACATGCATTCCTTGCAGAGATGCTCCCTTCTCTTCTGCACATAATGTTAGCTGCTTAAATACAGCACAGAATTCCAATTAGTTTTGGAAATAACGTATTTTTGTGAAATAATTCCTTCTCGGCCCCAGAAGTATGTCAGACTTTTTTCCTCCCCTGTGTGCCACTCTGGGTTGTGGCTGTGTTTCGGATGGTGATGGCTGTGGGATGGGAGACTCACCCTTGGCCCAGACTGGGATGTGGCAGGAATGCTTGGTTGGGATCTGACCCCTGGCCCTTGCTGGATGATATCTGTATGAGCATGTTTCCGCTTTGGGTAATGAAATGCATGCAGTGGCCTGACAAACGGGACTGTTGGAGCCTCTTATGTTCTTGGTGTCTGCCTGTTCTCCATAGGGATTTTCAGACTAGTTCTTTGGTCTAATACTGCTTGGATACTTTAGAAGGAAATCCTACATGGAAATCCCTGATTTTTCTCATGGCCTTTGTGACCTTTCAGGTTACTTTATCTGGAACTAGTCCTCTGTCTTCTAAGGGTTTCCTCCCACACCCCTGTTATTATCCATCACTTAGTGATAACCCTATTCCCTCCCTACCTTCCTTTTCATGCTCTCACAAACAGCTTAATGACTTTAAGAAAAAACAAGAACTTCTTAAACACTGTGATAACTTTATCCAGTTTTCATCTCATTACTTTCTCTTTTTTTTTCCCCTCCTTTAAAGCCTTTTGCAGTGATAGTGGTGAACATACAAAGTTCTATTCACTTGCAGCAACCTGCTATTTCCCAAGTCTTACTGAACCACTCAAATATTATTCCTCAGAACAATATAGCAATAAATCTCTGACTTCAGCACCAGCAGGCAAAAATCTCATTGTACTTGAATGAAATAACAAAAAGTCCCTGTGTGACACGTTGGTGTTTTTATCCTAGTGAAGTCTGGAGGCAGGCAAACAGGATGCAGAGGCTTGCTCTCTTTGGCAATGTGAAATAAAGCTTCTGAGCTGCTCACAAAGACTGTCTCACAAGATTTGTTCTTCCCCAGCAGCCTTCTGAGAAGCATTGCTGGTTCAAGCTGGTGACATGGAGGGGCCGCAGCTCCAGGCTGTGTCTGGAGAGCATCCCCATTCAGTTGCATGTGCCCAACCAAAATGGCCTCTTCTCTACACATGTGAAGGACTATTGGTTGGCATCCATGAGCCTTACTGGTGAGGACAAGGGGAAGGAGACAAAATGATGTGCTGTATGGCAGAAATGGGGTCAATCCAGCAGGAGCTGCTCTGTTGATCCTGTGTGTACTTGGAACAAATAAGGGTGCATGTTGGGCTTTGTGTAACCTGGGTCACGTCATCTGGCAATTAAACAGCTGAGCTGAGCATTCAGGTTTTCTGCAACTCAGTCCTGTGCTTTAATCACTGTTCATCACCGTTCCTTTCATTATGGGCCAAATCTGCAGCTTAATTCCCTGTTGCAGTATTTCTAGCTCAATTTTAATAACTTTGTGTTCCTCTGTGAGTGTGAATCAACGGCCTTGTAGAGGCTTTGAGGCTCCCGCTACAGTCATCTTAAAGCTTAAATGATCATCCTTACTGTTACAACTAGATATGCTTTTAAGCATATATTGAGCAACGTGCCTGAGTCCTCCATGTAGTGCTGAGTCCTATATGTGGTATAATGCTGCTCCCTGTAGTACAGGGCTGTTCTGGAGTTACTGACTCCAGGACAGCGGTTGTCTGGGCCATGGTGAAAGCCTTTGGAAAAACGCGGGTTCACGAACATACCATGTCCATCTTGTCCTTGCTAACCCTTGGCTTGCTCACAGTACTGTAGCTTCTGCCTGGGTATCTTCTGAAGTATTCAAACCGATTTTGTGAAGTTCTGGTTCTTTCCCTCATTGCTGAGATAGTTCATAATGATAGATATGCAAATAAGGCCTGATTAAAAATGGAGTAATGCTTGCTACCACTTTATTTAATAGAAGTCTTTAAAGATCAGGGGTGATTTCCAGTACAGTGAGGGTCTCGTGGCTTTACTTTTTTATTGAAAGCTATGTAACGAGATAGTTTTGGTCACTGAAAATGTAATTTCAACATGATTAACTCACAGAAAGTTAATCTTGCTGTAATTAAAATGTACTATTGTTTTTTTCAATCCAAAGTCATTTTGCAATTAGTACCACTGACCTCTATATATGTGCAGGTTAAACGAAGGAAGAAAGCGCCTGTGTAATGAAACTGTAAAGAAGCCTGGATCCTTTAAAGGGAGAAACAGTAACTCTTGTGCTTGCAGAAACTCACTGAGAAAGTGCTTGTTCAGAAGCAGAAGGCAGACTGCAGCTCACAAGGTTAGAGGGCTTGTACAAGTTATTGGATATTTCAGATGCATGAGGGGCTGGCACCAGTCCATTTGCTGAAAGATTTTACAGATGTGAGCTAGGCAGGACTGTTGTTTTAGGCAGCCAGTGTGAAGCAGGAAATGACCGGTACGGAGCAGGCAGTTAATGAAGAAAGATGCAAGTGAGTTGCACCTCTCTGGCACGGCTGAAGGGATGTCGTTTTGAAAGTTAACCTTATATCAAGTTTAGCAGATCATCACATCTGGTGTTTGCATATGATATGCTGAATTCTTGCTAAAACCCTTTGAAAGTTGTCATAAGTGTAACTTTAAGCTGGCTAAGAAAGGCTAGATGATGTCATAGTGTTTTGGTGATACAGAAGTCTCTCTGCAGAGATGGGGGTGCGATCCATCTGCAAGTATTGTGTTGTACTCATGGTGCAGGGAAAGTTACACTGTGATACTACTAGATGACACAACTTCTACAAACTCTGAAAATACTGTTCCATGTGCATGTATAAATGCTTCAAGATGGAACAGGGAAAATAAAATTTGTATGTCTGTCAATTTATATAACATGGGTTAAAATAGTCTTAAGCAAGGGTAGATTCAGTATTAAATTAATCACTACCACTTTAGACATTCTTATTTGTTATTCTGTACTGCCAAGTACCTACAGGTCATGGAGGTAAGTTGTGTTAATGAGTGCAATGTGCACTTTTTTGATGACTGAAGTGGGCTGTAACACAGTTGATAAGTAATAATTGGCTAAAGATGCCAACAGATGGAAGAAAGTCTGTATTTGGATGGAAAGGCAGAACATAAACAAACCAGGGACCACCATGTTACAGCAAGGGAGCTTTGTGTCTCTATTCAGAGTAAAAGAGTTTTGAGAAATGGAGCGTAAGTGATTAAGACAGCATAAAATGGTCCTCTGCAAGGTGATTTATACCATGTCAGAGGTACCCTTAACCTGGATTTCATACTGATGTTTGTTGAGTAATGGTCAGGAAGTGTCTGTATGTCACAGTTTAAATACAAAAGATGTGTTTTACTCATGTGCTTTCTGGGAATGTTTTGAAACATTTGTTTTAAGTCATGTTGAAGTAAAAATGGTGTTTTGCTCTAGGCTTTTTTACTGTTTTGCATTTTCATCTCAGATAGCAAATCTTCCTTTGATCCCTTGACACCAGTAGAAGTGATCTGCTCCAGAAGACTAGATGAGATAGTAGAATCTCTGTCATTGTCATGTTTGGAACGCAACATAGGGAGATCTTACATTAATTCATCAATAGTTTGCCAATGAGAAAAGCTACTAGTAGTGTGAGAACCAAGGCCATAAAAACTTCTGTCTCACACGGAGTGCATAAAGCAGTGTCGGTTGCTTTAACTGACAGATTTGCTGAATTTGCTGGTCTGACAGAGACTTCAGTATGATCCTTTCACATTACCTCATGTTGCAGCATTTAAGATGGACTAGCTGTACAATTTTCATATGAATTTTGTTTGCCTTTTTTTTCTTATAGGAAAGAGAAGTGATCAAAATTAAAAGTTTAAAATACATTCAGAAGTTCAGAATGCTCATTTAGCTAGTCTTCCAATTTTCAAATGATTTCCTGTCAAGGAGGTATCAAGTTTTATGCCTTTTGTTTCAGTAATCCAAAGTAAACAAGCTATGTGCTACTCCACCTGCATGAATTTAATGGATTTAGCAAATGCACCTTCCACAGTTGGCCACATTCTCTGTACCAGCGCTATGGGCGCTCCTAGACTTCAGTAATGGCCTTTCTGGACAACTTCACATGCTGCTTGCCCCTGCTGCAAGGCTTCACTCGGCTGAAGATGTCTAACATCGGATCACTAGCTGTGTGCCTTAGTTTAGTTTTTTGTTACTGCGCCTTTGTTCCTGGATTTAATTTGTTTCCCTAGATGCAGAGCTCCCACAAGGTCAGGATCTGCACACCATGGTGGCAGCTGCCAGAACTTGGCTTATTATCAGTGCTCTTACCTACACTGTGTATTTTCAGAATAATAGCAGCTGATTAGTTATAGATATGTCCCATAAAATAGCTGGAGGAAATGCATCTTGTGTGGCTTTAACTCAGAAACCATAATAGTGAGTTTTCTCTTTTATGAGCACTGTAGAAGTATGCTATGAAGACAGCAATAAATTAAGCTTTGTTGGCTTTCAATTTACTTCTATTAGTCATTCATTTTTATTAACCTATTTTATGCATTTACTGCAGGAAAATTGTTGTGGTCCCAATGCATTATGAGCCATTTAAACAGTATTGTTAGTCCAAATTTGTTAAGTAGTCTGAATTCCAAGGCTAAGAACCTTTCTTGGCTGAAATGTGTGGTTGGGTTTTGGTTTCTTTTTTTTTCTTTCTTTCCTTTTTCAGATTAGACTTGCTCTTAATTTTTAGAAGCAATTAGAACCTATGGTAGCATTTTTTTTTTCCAACTGTAGGAAAGAAATAACAACTCGCATCTTTTGTGTCTTGTGGGATTCTAACCACATCAAGGGGCCCTGTTTGTCACTATAGTTTCATATCTCTGAAGTTCAAAGGAAAATGCAGTTAATCAAATCTTAGACCCCTAACTTTAATGTGCTGTGTTTGATTTCCATCAGTATTCATGGTTATGCCATTTCAGTGGCATAGTGTTTCTTACAGCTATTGTGTATTTCCTCATACAGGCAAAGTGGTTTAAGAAGCCAGAAGTCGGTAACCTCTTGGGCAGTAAGCCTGATGGCCCTGTGTTTGGGATGCAGAAACTGGATGTAGCTGTTAGGCTAGATTTAAATGACAGAGTCCCCGCTTATTTTCAATTATTGCTTAAATATTATAGAAGATTCTTACAGTTGCAAAATGGTGCAAATTCCTACTTGAGCATTTTTTAAAAGTGCTACTGAGCTCTCTCAATACTCAAATAAGCATGTACAGAAATATATTTTTTTGTGATTAAAACATCTGTTCCCTGTGTTTGCAGTATTATAGAACATATACACATTTACTGTTTTTATTAATGTGTATCTTCCTCTCTGTACTAATAGTTTTGTGCTCACTGAGGAACTTCTGATTCCGTCTGTCTTTTTTTTTTTTTCTTTTTTCTGTTTTCCTTTCTCTTCTGAATTTACTTCTAACATATCATTCCACATATGCATAACAGCACGTCTGAAATTCTTGGAGTGATTGGAGGGTTAAACCATGGCCCACATAAACAAACATGGTGCCTCTTCAGTCTCATGGCTGTAAGTCATTTTGTCAGTTGTCTTATCTGCTATCTGAACTCGCTCTTCATAGCGTATGTTGCCAGAACAAGGGCTGATATTTATGGCCAGAAATTGAAGCTGACAGAGTTTGTAAAGAAGCAGCAACACAAACCAGGATAAGCTGCTATAATTTGCTGTATTTGTCAATACTGCATTTGAAAGAAATGTTTTGCAGCCTGGTGACATGGATGATAAATGACTGTTTGCTGTTTTGTACCACATAGTCTTGATGAACTGACACATCATTGGGAATTTGTGTCCTGAAGGCATGCTGCTAAGGAAAACAAAGTTGTTGAATAAAAGTGCTCTAGATGGTCAAGACAGTCAAGTCTTTTCATATGTAATTCGAGGGTGTACTGAAAGTGCTGACAAAACCAAAATGATAAAGTGACTGCTGTGTTTCAGTATTTGTATTCCATGGGTGTGTCGAGTTATTTCCAAGAGTGTCTGAAGATGGGGCTAATTACTCCTGTTACGCTAACTGATTTCATCATGGAAAAGCTAATGATAGGAATTCACAGCCAAGTCATTTGAAGTCATTATGGCAAACAGGAGATAACCTATATTAAGAAGCTGCAATGAGGAATGGTACAGTGTTGTTGGAACCCAGCAACAGTGCACCTGATATTCTGGCTCCTCTTTAACAATGAGACATGCTTTGTGTAAGGTTGCTTTTCTTGGCATGTATTAGCATGATTTTTTTTTTTTTAATGCATCAATTTTGTTCATTAATATTTTTATTAATATCGTCAGACTTACTGTGATTCTGGTATAGCCAGGAACACCATTGCCTGTAGAAGTATCTGGGTTAATTTAATTTTCATATTCTCATTGTGGCTCACCAGCTTAGAAAAAACCAGCTTGATTTATCAAGTGAATCCCTCAGTGTTAAGCAGAACAGATTTTCTTGCATTACTGCCATTGGCTTCAAGCTCTAAGGTCCACAGCAACTTGAAACTTTTCCACCTGAGCTGAGAATATATTAGTAGACAGATCTTTTGAAGCAGCTACCAGCTCTGAAGCTTAACTTGAGACAGTGCAAGGTTGCTAAAGATCATAGGTAACACAAAGTTGAATGCTTTGTTGAGGAAAACCATCCTTTCTGTGTTGTGAAGAATATTTTCTAGAAACTTTATAACTAAATCAAAAACTTGAGAAAATGTTAATTGCATCAGACGGAAATGGAAAGCCTTTTTTCTTATCTTCTGATTTAGTAAAGGTATAAGGGTTTTGACTAGAGATTTTATGGGTTCTCCCCAAATCTCTAGCTGATTAGCTCTTTGAACTACAGAGTCAAAACCTGCCTGCAGCTACTTCCCTCCAGCCCCCAACCTTTTTCGCAATGCTTCCAGCAGCACTTCAGAATGTGTAGCTCACATTAAAAAAAAAAAATTCTTCTTGCTCATAGCTGGTCAGGTAATCATCGAACCTGTGCATCTTTGTCTCATGAGAGTAGCAAACACCTCTTCTCAAAAAAAAGACAGACTCTAAATCTATCACGTCGACTCTTAACTTTTAGTAGAAGAAAACAGTAATAGAAAGCTGATGTTTTTACCATAGGAAATACTGGAGCATGCAGACCTTGAATAATGTTAGCACTTTCAGGGATAATAAATATATTAACACTTCTTCATTGCCGATAACAAAACATACCTGCTCGGGCACATCACAGCCTGTGAGCCCTAGAGCGCCTTTCCTGGAGGATTAAGTATGTTGAGCATGGAAAGACTTACATTAGTAGCCACTGCTTTTATTTCCATCAAAGGTGTGTGTCTGCTTTCTGTTTCTTCCTCCATATTTCATTGGGATAAAGAAAAAAAAAGTTTTAAAAAACTGAAGGAAACTTGAGGTTACTAAAAAACTCAACAACTCTCTATTAAAAAATGGACCTTGAAAGCTTCTTCACTGTTGTGTCATGTATGCCCACTTTATGTGAATCAATCTACTGGAACAAGATTTCCCACATAAAAAATGCATGCATGTATCTAAGTTCCATTGTGGTTTTTTTTTTTTTTTTTTTTAATTACTGTTCCAAAGAGGAGTTTTAAAAAGGGATTTAAAGAAAAACCCAACTGCAGTGGGATTGAAGAAACTCTTCTGATGGAAACATAGAAGAGAAAGTGCATCACCTATCTCTAAATACGCAAACAAGGAAATGAAACTGTTGCCATGGTTAGTTAGAAACGTGTTATTTGATGCAAAGCGAGTCTTTGCAAAAAAAGTAGTTCATGAAGCCGAAGAAGCAGGCTTGGAAAGTTTTATGTTCAGCCACATTCTGCTTGGATGTTTTTGGGGTGGTTCCCCCCACCTTTGAAGGCACACTGGGTGTGGGTTTTGGATGAAAGAGGCCAAATGGGATTGAAAGAGAAAAAGGAGACAGAGGGATAGGAAGGGAGGAGAACACGATAAATAAAAAGTGAAGAAGGTACGTAAGAATTTGTTGCAATTATTTGAAAAAAATTACGTGGGTGTGTAGAGAAAAAGTCAAGGCACTTTGTATAGGTGTGCTGTAAATGGACTGCTGGAATAATGTATGTAAATGGGCGAAAGCAGGGGAGAGAGCGAGTGCCTTGAGTTTCATCTGTAAAGAGTGAGCACAGGGCCAGAGCTCCTGTAGTTCAGACAGGAGAGTCTGCGCTTGTTTTGGCATATACGTTCTGAGACTTCCAGAGTTGTAAGAGCTTGTGCTCTTGCAAACTGGCTTTGAGGCAACAAAAAAATTGTTTACATTTAAAGTCTAGAAGGTGTAATAACTTTTAAAAAATTTGCAGCTTCAGAAACAAGAGTTTAAAAACAGAGATCTGCCTAGGAAAGACTCCCTTCAAAGCTGCATTATTGCCAACAGTTTCCACTACTCCCCACCTCACAAATATGTACAGATTTTTTTTTTTTTTTTTTTTTTTAAATCCTGGCAACTCTTTACAGGTATATAACTTCTCTTGGCCATCTTTTCCTTTCCTGTTGTTTATCTTTCATCACCTGATGATGTAGCTTTGTGTCTTTGTCTGAGACTTGTAAGGATCGTTGCCAGAATCATGTTGCTTCTTCCTGTTTGGATATGTTTAAATGATTTCTTTTAGGTCCTTGGAATTGCATGACTGCAATGTAATTTGTGATGTCTAACATTCACCTGTCCTGTGAAGACTCTCCAGGCTCATCATCTGATTGAACAAATAGTCTTTCCACTTCTCCAGTCCAGAAGATGGTGGCTGAGGTGAAACCAGATCAGAGGCTTGCTCCCAATCAGAGTAAGCATTTGTTCTGAAGCACCCTCTTATGTCATCACCAGGTTTACATACAGGTGATGCTGAAGCAATCCATGAGGTCAGGCTGGTTGGGGGTTTTTTGTGGTTTTTTTTTTTTTTTTTTTAGTTTTTTTTTGTCCTTAGTAGCACCATTAGATATGGATCTAGAAATGAGGTAGAAGAAGTGGAGGAATGAATTTCTAACGGGAGAAAATGAACACAACCTTAACAAAATCTCAGAGATGGTATCTCCCACCCACATATGATACAATTAGTAATCTATTTGAGCACCAAGTTATTCTGTGGAGTAATTGCTTTGCCTGATAGAGGTTGGTGAGGAGAAGTGTGAATGACTAGTCATGCTAACAAATTAACCTTCAGGGTTTTGGGTTTTTTTTTGGTTTTTTTTGCTGAGTTACAGTTTCCATCCTTAAGGCATTAAAGTGCTTGTGATTAAACATCCAGTCCTTCCCTGCTCTTCTTGTTGTTAGTACTTGGGAAATCTGTTCACTTTGCTTTAAACTGAAATTAACTATAAACATAACAGGAATTTTTTTCACTAGTGTCAGCAAACACTGAACGTGCATTAACTTCAAGTAAGTACCTGGTGTGCAACAAGAGATTTCAGGGGGCTTAGTTCCTTTAGGTTAACTGTGCACATTCAGAGCTGCATTTGTGTGAGCAGCAGTATATAGATGTGAGGTCTATAAAACACACACGTCATGATGTGGTAGGCTCTCACTGAAAGTGGCAGCTGTATTTTAAGGATAGAGGTCATCTGATCGTTTTTGTTGCCTTCACAAGAACTGTGGAGGTGAAGTACTGCTTTTAATCTACAGTGTGAATTAACTACCCTTTGGGATTTTCTGGTTCACTTGGAGCAAGCTGTTTGGGCGAACAGTCCTACGCGTGGGCCTCAGCTTCTACTGCATCAGCATGGGTCTCAGCAAGGATCTTTGTCCCTGTTTTCCTCAGAATGAGAGTGTTGGTTGGTGTCAAGGAATTAATTGGAATTTGTTCAGAGATGGTAATGTTTTGCCTATTGTGTTTTATTTAACCCTAGTAGTTTATTTTGGATGAGAAAAATTATCTGCAACTTAATTCAATGTTTACATAAATGAATTAGAAGTATGATTTTTATAATCCCAAACCTGAACCAGATTCCATAGTAATCCAGAATGGTTTCAAAATTTCTCCCCTTAGTTTGAAAGAAACTTAAGGTATCGTTAGGAGAAGAATAGTCTACTGTTTAGAAATATGGGCAGAAGGTGCTACAGCCAAAAGAGCACAGAGGAAAAATATTCTCAATCCATATGCTTTATTTGCCAGTACTTCTCATGTCATGTACTTCACCATTTCCCTTGGAGTCAGACAGCTTCCTCTACTGTTTGTAGAATATAGAATAAACATTTATGCTTCCTATTGATCTATGAAAGACATATGCAACTACTTTTTTCTTTCTTTTTTTCTTTTTTTCTTTTTTTTAAATAATAAAACAAGAATGCTGAGAGACAGAAGCATCACCTGAAGCTGCTCTTGACAAAAAAGCCCCTATAGAATCCTTCTTGATTACTAACCCTTTGAGATGAAGATAACGCTTATTCTGGGACTTGTGTGACAAATGAAAATAATAAGGCTAAATATTTTTTCTAAGTTGTTTTAAAACTTCTCTCTTTTACCTTACAGCAGCTGTTGTCAGAGACCTTTCTACAGGCTCTCTAGCAGGCCATTGCATCTCCCCTGCTTGGTTTTGCACTTTTGTGTCACAACCACAGGGTTACACATCAGTTAGCTTTGCTGTGCTTCTGCCTCCTTTTCTTTACGCTTCACCACCTTCTCTGGAGTTTGTACCAAATAATATCTTTCTTGGATATATTAGCAGCTTTATACTTCCAGATGACGGTGAGTGGTCTGTTTTGAGGTTTCAGGCAGGATTTCAAAAAATTTCCTTAAAAGCTGATCCGGTGTCGTGCTTCTATGTGCTTTAGAGTTCCCTATTTCCTATGGAACTTGCTCATCTTGGTC
Source organism: Coracias cyanogaster (assembly GCA_033124195.1). Lineage (NCBI taxonomy): Eukaryota > Metazoa > Chordata > Aves > Coraciiformes > Coraciidae > Coracias > Coracias cyanogaster. The sequence goes on from JAVSBS010023315.1 coordinate 36,010, forward strand.
TCAAACATTCTTTGAAGATAACTTTGTGGAACTGGAAGTCAGCATTTATAGTCTCTGCCTTGTCAACATTTTCCTCCAGCCTTTGAATATCCCTGAATAGACATACCTGCTGCCCAATACAGTTTTGTTGCTTCATTAAGTCATTTTCAATTCTCCTTATTTTTCTTAAGGAGAGCAGTAATTTTTACATCTGTTTTCTTTAGGCTTGGGGTTTTTTTTAGCTTTTTTTTTTTAAAAAGAAAGGTACTTTTCACCATTACCTGTTTTGTATTTGACAGCTGTCTTATTTAGTTAAACTGTAGTCACTTAGAAACTGTTCCATTAGTTTTAGTCTAAGTTACAACTTAAAGAGAAGGACAAAGGAAGAAATAACCTTCCAGAAATGCAGTTTTCTTTGGTTAAGTATATTTTTGAGCACTTGAATGTGGAAATATATATAATATCCAGTACTTGAGTCTTTTTTTCTGCTCTAATCAGATAGTCAGCTGGTGGGTGGTCTGGGTGTAAAAATAGCTTCTGTTTTGGAGCGCAAGTGCCAAAAGTCATTACATTCATGAGTGTAGGTTAGACCTAGTTTGTGGGTGAAAACGTTGTAGCTAGTTTAGTGGATTTCTTTCATTTCAGTTTGTTTTAAATATAATAGCTCAAATTTCAGTTCAACCAGAACAGGAAAAGAATTGTTACTTGAAATTACGTAGCTTTTCTAGAGATATTTAACCTTTGTAAGCTTTAGAGAACAAATCCCAAAGTGAGTGGTTAGGGCTTTAGCTAGAAAGCTCTGTTCCATGGTACACTGGTTGGTGATTATCAGAAAGGCTTATTTGTTTTGTTTATTTGTACATACATGTGTTTTCAGACATAATTAACTGGGCTCCTCATTATAAGAACAAAAGAAAATGTAATTTTCTTCTATATCATCAAATAAAAGAACTCTTACAGCAAATGAACATAATTACTCAATGTCTTTAATCCATAGTTTTTGCTATGACTTGTTTTAGCTTCATAATGTGGATCTAAGCTGGTCTTTTGTTCTTCCACTGTTGGATGCTGACACTTGTCTGTATTTGCTTATACTTAATGAATTTACCAATCTGGAAATTTCTTTTGTCTCTTTTTAACTTGAGCCCTCTTTATCCTGCTGCACCCAGGAAGGAGAGCTTTGATTGTATGTTCAGAGATTCAAGTCTCCCATTTTCTTCATGTTCCCCAGATCTTATTTCTCATACTTTAAAGATAAATGGTTTTAATTTACAGATGTTGATTCCGTTGGTTTTAAGGATAAAGCTAGGCAACTACAGTTGTGCTTAAACTTGTGCACTCTTGCTCTTTTAATATGTTAAATATTGCATTAAATTGAAATTTATTCAGATTTTTTAATTGGTGAAATACACAATGGATTTTTAATGTTTTGAGAATGAGGATAATGCTGCTCCAGTGATAATTTGTAATTTAAATACGTGGAAAATAAACAGAAAAAAATCCTTCACCTTTTACTTAAAGGTGCTTGTGTATTTTAAATAGTTGGTGTGGTTTGGGGCATCTGTGTATGTATATTGTTAGATACAAACTCTATTACAGAGAATTGCTATCAGGGTGTGCCAAGAGAGGTTAGGGTGGATATACCTTTTATGGCCACTGTTGTGTGGCCTCCAAGGGCTGGCTTCTGGAGGGATGGGCCATATCTCTAAAGGTGCCAAATCAGTCCTCAGAACAGAGGTAGACCTACTGATCTCCAGGGAGAGAGTCTGTCTGTTTTCACTTACCCGATCTGTGTGAAGCTCTCTGTCACTCCTCCATGCTCTGTGGATAATACGGAGTGAGGAAAGTGCTTAGTGAAGGAAGTCTTTGGTTCATATTTGCATAACACAAGCCTCTTACTGCACTGTAGGTTGAGATGCCTCCAAGGTGATCAGTTCCTTCTTGCTCTCAGGAAGAAGCCTGCACTTGGGTTTAGGGCATTTCTTTATTAGGATGCATGAAGTTATTTTTTTTCTTTGAGCCACACTCAGTATGTTAAATTGAGTATTTAGGCTGGAAATGGTGAAATTTTCAGCTCAATTATTTCATAAGTTTTAAGAATAGACTATCTTCCAATTTCTATGTAGTGTAAGTCCATACTCCTTTGCTTACTTTGGATGTCACATTTAGATACATTTAGATCTCTGCAACAAAGTCTTATTTTTTTAGAAAATGTAGTTGTTTCCCGTCTGGAAGAGAGAAGCACTTTCACGACAGGGGAGAAAAAAGAAAGGGTCAGAAAGGCAGGCAGGCCTGCTGGCTGTCATCTTGCTGACAAAGGAGGACAGTGGTTGGACAGAGTTGGCAAGTTTGGGGTCCGGGTCTGGGTAGGTAATTGAGTGTGAAAGTAAAGTTGGAGTCTCTGATGAATTTTTTTGGAGAAAACCTTTGCTAGCTCAGCTTCTACTTTAGTATTTTATAAGCTTTCTGACTCTAGCGTTAAGATTCAATTTGTAGTCTGAGACCATTTTAAAACCTCAACATGCAGCACATGTAACTTCATTTTACAACTGAGTACAGTAAAGTGAACAGGTTGACAATTAAAATTTTGCAAAGTTTAATTAAAATGTTAAAAGATAGTTAAACAAGAGCAGAAACAAAACAGCATTGAGTTTCCCATTTCTAGTGCAACCTTGTTTACTCTAAACACTTCTAACAGCAAAACCAAGACTGTGCAGTTGTGCAGCTAATCCATTAGAGGGCAAT
>JAVSBS010023315.1:38833-49534 GCA_033124195.1 Coracias cyanogaster
ATCTAATATTGCTCTGTTTGGAAGGAAGTCCTCGATGAGGAGAGCAGAGCAGTGGATACAAAACAGATAACAAGTTTGATAAGGTTTAACTTAGTTTTCTATTTGAAATTAAGCTGGTTAAATTGTGGAATATATGTTAGCTCAGTAGTAGAACAAGGAAGATAGTGTATATGTTTTTGTTATGACATTTGAATAAATGTAATGGATTTGCATGGTATAACAGAACTTCCTTAAAATCTGCCTGGTTTTAGAGAAGTGGCAAGAAAATTTGGAAAAGCAAATTCCGTCTCCTCCTTCTAAAGTTTACTTACTATCTGGTTTGGGCCAAATTGCTTCAGCAAGAATTTTGTAACCTTTTCGAGGGAAAGCTAAGCATGTAATTTTCTCTTTATTAAGTAACTTAAGGCAAAAGTTCTATTGAACTCAGAGTGTTTAATATATGTTTATAACTCAGATATTTAGTACCATTATTCTCTCATTCTGTAGAATGAGAATAATTCTCATTATTCTGTAGAAAAGTAGTAAATTATAAAACCTTAGAATCATGTTTTCAATTTTAACATTTAAACAAAATATTATCCAGTAAACATACTGCTGTAGTGTCACTGCCTGCACTGTGGAAGGAAATAGTTTGTAAACTTCACATGTCTTGATCTTTCTGCAATCTCCTGATAACTGCTGGAAGCGTGAGAAGGTGTGCCAGCAAAAACACTGCTTTATATTTTCTCTACTTCTTAAGCATGTGTTAGCAACTGCTGTGGAAAAGAGAATGCTGACTTGGCTCAGCTTTTGGTTTGACAATATGATATAGTGCCTCTTATGCTGAGATTGGCAAACAAACTTTATATTTCTTATTTATATTTTTGTTCCTTGACAGATAGGAAAGCAATTTACTTAATTGAACTCAGTAGATTGGGAGGTTTCCTATATAGAGTTTAAAAGTGCAGATGTGATTACCAGACTTCAAAGGCAATTCTGGAGAAGTTTTAGGTTGATAAATTTCCTAAGTATGAATGTGAGTATTTTAAAGTGATTTGCAAGGAATTCATTATGATGGAGCAGACCGTGGAGAAGTATGGCACTCACAGTGGTGTACCAATCAATGATGATTGTATCATTTCATATTTCAAGGAAATATTTTATATTGTAAATTAATAAAGATAGTCAATTTATGTATTATGCTTAAATGCATTGTTTTCCATTTAGAAATTCAGCAAAAATAATCTAACTATGCCTACAAATTTAAACCTTTTGTTATTACTAGAGTTTCCTTTGCAAATATGAACCAAACTGGTAGTAGTGATTAATATTACTCTAAGATGAAATGCGGTATAATATGTTTGTTTCTGCAGTAAGCGGTGCTTATTCCCTGTGGAGTGAGACTGCAGAGCTGCTTTATTTTGCTCTGAAGTACTGAAATGGAGCTAGGGCATCCATCCAAACCCCATGCTCAAATGATCCTGTCTTTTATTAATTGTACACAGATGAGGAACTCTGGCTTTCCTTTTTCTGAGTCTTCTTTTTTTCTCCAGAGCTGCAAAGAGCCAGCATATATAAATAGTCCTAAAGCTATTCACTTTCTCATCAGTGCTATTTTTATCAGTGGCCTCTGGTTAGTGCTGGTTCCATTATGAAAATGGTTGAATGTGTTTCCCAGAGGGTCTACACACTCTGGAAAAGAACATGCAGCTCTAGTGTGTTGCCGTGTAAATATGGCTAGATATCACACCTAAAGGTAAAAGGTGCTTTTTTTATTAATTCTCTCTCACCTTTTGCAGGACTGCTGCATGGGAGTGCTTTCTCTGATGATTTTATCAGCATCCCAGTGGACAGCAGTCTAGAAAAGTGCTTTAAACTGCAGATGGACCTGCTGTGTCCAACAGTGTCACACCTTTGCTTCCTAGAGGTTTGGGAAAGGGACCAGTCCCTCAAGCAGAGCTCTGATTCTCAGCATGGACGGTCCCCTGCAGAAGGTCTTTTTAGTGCAGTCTCTTTTTTTCTTTTTTTTTTTTCCCCCCAAATAGATGGAGCATAGGAAAAAAAAAAAATCTGTTTTGAGTATTCAGTTCACTGTTCACAAAAGATCCATAGAACAGAATTTTGCCTTGTATCTTTATTTGCCTAGAGACTTTTTACAAGGTGTTACATCACTAATTTTTATGTGATGCACAGAATCTAATCTTAACAAGATAAATGACATTAATAACATACTCAGGTTTTACAGGAGAAAATGCTGTTGTTGATCAGCTGTTGGGTTTCAGATATGATTGATGAGACAGCTTTGTGTAACTGAAAGTTAAAGATCTACTTTTTAAAACATCAGTCTTTTTTTTTTTCTTTTTTTTTTATGACTCCTTTTCATTTTCATAAGCCCAAATAATTCTGCAGTTGTGAGCAGTATTTAAAGGCTGCTGGTGACGCTGAACTTGGCAGAGCACAAGGCTGATCCCACCACTGCCTGCCTTGGGTGAGGCTCCAGCACTTTCCTCTGATACAAATCCGAGAGAAGCACTGGTAGAGTGAGTAACCCAGAAAGTGGAGTTAGCTCTGTTTCACTGTAATTTGGTAGTTAGTGGTTACTCTGTAAGAGTGATGATAGCGTGAGATATCAGGAAGGAACTAAATATTCGTTGCATATCATGTTACCTGTGCCATACGCTCTGGTCTGAAATAGTTCTAAGTGGGTGGCCTCCTTGGTGTGCTACATGGGCCACCCCTGGGAATGGTTTTCTGAAAAAGTGACTTTCCCAGCTGATGAGGAACTGGAGGTGGAGGGAGGAAATCTGTGGGTGAATGACTGGCTCAGGCTCCAACTGGATTGATGGTGCTGGTGTAGATGGTTATCATGTTTAATTGTTTTAGATAGCTGTGGTGGTAATTGCATACAAGTCCTGGGGAAAAAAAAAAAAAAATCAAAGCTACATCATAGAGGAAATAACACAGTTCTCATAAGGGAACAACTCCAGCTTATTGTTTAAAGTAAGAAAAATGTGTAATATGTGCAACATATTTTTTTTTCTTTTCATTTAATTATTCCCTTCTTCCCCACCCATTTTCCTTGAAACAACTAAGCAGAGGGGGGCGGAAGCAATTCATGTGAAATACTCTCATGCTTGCTAAATTTAGCAAGCCTGATTTTCCATCCCCTCTCCTGGGGATTATTGAATGGTAAAATGCAAATTTGATAACGGAGTAGTTTCTATATAGAGTTCCCTGTTTACAACATCACTTTGCTTGGCGGTCCATTGGCAAATGCATGGAGAAGGGTGCAGTTGTTCAAGTTCCTGGTGTACAATAAAACAAATTGAGTGTGCAAAAAATGGTGACAATGTAGCTATAAGATTAGTCACTACCTATGGCAGTCTGCTGTAGAGACTTTGTTGATATAGCAGGAAGCAGAAGAAACTATGCGTCTCTAACTGCAGCGACACCAATTTCATAGGTGTGGTTTTTTCCTTCTTTTTGGTGGTTGAAGATCATTAAAAAGACTCAGGGTAATGTTTTCAGGCTACTAACTGGTTAATGATTAGACCCTTTGGGTAATCTGTTGATGTGAATACTTACCTCCCTGATCACATTGGTAAGGTGGCTACCTAATCTAAATTTTAAAATGTTTACAACAAGTTCATTAACGTTTGAAGCAGAGCTACTGCATACTCATTACCTACAGCAGTGAGGGGAGGTGGTACATGTTGCTGTACATGCTGCTTTTTGCAAGACAGATTGCAGTTGCAAGATCAAGGGGTCCAGCTCTTGGAGATCATCTGAAAATTGTACAATTTAAGCATCACAGACATTATTAATGTTAATGCTGTCCATGTGGACTCTGTCTACATCAAATAAGTTTCATTATCATTTTCAGTGTAATTCGAAGGAAAAAAAAAAGCTTTTTCCCTTTTGAGAATGGCATCATGAAGGAAGTGCCACTTAAAGGATTTCTTCTTGAATGAACTGCAGCAAGGTTGGTGGCAGTTGTAGCTTGGGGACAGCCCAGTCTGTGCTTCTGAACATGCTCTGAGTTCTACTGCATGTCTTGCCAAATGGGCGTATGTGATAATCTGCATTATGCCCTCTGGGAAGCCTGCTATGTAGTGCACATCTCCTTCTCCCATGAAACCTCAGAGCTCCATAATACACATCGTGAAACCTTTGGCTCTGAAATGGTTTGTATCTTTGCCAGCTGAAGAAAGAAAGAGAATGACTTGGATGAATTTTTCGTCTTGTTTTGGAACAACTCAGTTCAGGCTTTTTCTCCTTGTTTCTGTAGGCATTCTGCATTGGCCCTACTTTCCTATATATGGGCTGGTGTGGGGATGGGATGAATGCAACTCATCTGGCTTGTGCACATCTTTTTTTAAAAAGGCAGTTGCTTGGTCATTGCAGCTTGACTTATACATAATTCATTCACGTTAACATTCAAGTGTATACAGCAATATGTTAATTTCTATATCATTTACGTCTACATATCTGAAGGATGGCAAGATGCAGATTAAAATGAAGGATTCCAAACATATACTCTAGCCTGTGTTGACACAAGCTATTAACTGTGCTATTAAGAGCAATGCAGCAGTACTGATGAAGGTTACCTAACATTACTTTGCCATTTCCAATTAAATTCTAGGTCACCCTATCCTCTGGGTGCTGCAGAGAAAACTGTACAATATTTAGACAGATCAAGTCAGTGGAGCGCAGAGTATATGAAAAAGATTGTAATAAATAACTGGTCCTTTCGCAATGGTGGTAGAAAAATTGCCAGGCTTCTAGGCAGCTTACACTGTGGCTTGGGTTTTAGTTCTCTGAGTTGAATAAATTCATGAGTGATCAGCATTTCTCTCAAATGTACTTCTATAATTGTGATCATGTATTTGATATCTTACAGAGCCAAAGAGAATGTTTGTGATATGTAGGTCTATAGAGGTTAATAATTACCATTAATGAATAGCATTAAAGACCCTTTTTTCTGAAATATGTTGAATGTCATTCTCCCCTGCTTCCATGGTAACAAATAGAAACTATACTGAGTCTTTTAAGACTTTGCTTCAGCCAGTGGTTACAGTTCAGTAATAATTCAAAAAAAGAAACTGCCAATCCTGCAGTAACATTTACTTAATTGGCTCTTGGGTACAGCCACCACTAAAAGACTGGAACATTATAAATGACTTCACTGTGCTTCTAAATAATTGGTTTCTCCTCTCTCAAAAATGTAAAGCCTATTCAACTTGTTTCATTTATTTATTTATTTATGTTATGCCAATTAGAGCCCTACTCCTTCAGCCCTTTGCTTCCTTTTTCTCATTCTGAACCAGCATCTGTTATTTCACGTTCTCCTAGTTTGATTCCAAATGCCAATCCGCTATCCCCTTTACAGATTGCAGCCTAGAACCCAGATCTGTGCTCACCTGCATTTGCAGTTGTGATTATTGAACATAAATCACTCATGGTTGTGGATGGAATGCGCGTCATGATTGAAGATGCAGAAGGGTAGGCAGAGTGCGCTTTGCTCTTCCTGTTCAGTTGTGTTGGAAATAAATGGAAATAAAACACATACTCCGAGCCAAGTTCTGCAGCCTAACGCATCAGATAAGCTATGTGAAGTACTAATACTAATCAGTTTGTATTGCTAAGAAGCAATAGAAGTATGTTTTAAAGGTGCTTTTAGAACTTCATGAGCGGTTTTTCCATTTTTGGTGGGAACTTTGGAAGGTTGAAGGTGAAATGAGTTCTGTTCAAATGTTAGTGTATATAATGGTGGGACAAAGCCATGGGATATGGGATATAATCTGATTTCTCTTTAAGAAGGGCTCCACTGGGCTTACTTTTCCTCTCATGACTGATATTAAACATGGATTGATGGAATACTTATGGCCACATTGTTCCAGGTTTTTGTAGGCTGAAGGTCATCTTAGACTAAAGACTACATGCATTATGATTTTTACAGCTGAGCTTCTAGCTAAGAATTTAAGCTCATTATTTTGCAGTAAGATTGTTTGCTTCCTGACACTGTAACCTGATTTACAGTGAATGCTATTTGTAGTCTGTTCTTTCTTAATGAATATAATGAGACTGAAGACACATGAAACACAATTGACAAATGCCATGTATTGATTTCAAGCCTGACCTGATTGACATACTAGAATAATAACCAACTTGCCAATAATAGGCTATTTGTCTAGCAAAATAAGTGTTAAATCTCACAACAATTTGAAATTGCTTTGAGGGGTCACTGCTCTAAGTGCCTCTTAAAGCAGATTGCTTACAAAAATCTATGCATCCCCTTATCGCTCTTATGCACATCTGCAAACATATGAAGGAACCATTACAATACATGTAATGAGAGTAACTGTGGAAGAAAGCATATGTCCGTCATAAAACCAGGAATTATCACTGAGTTCTGACATCATTCTCTTGGAAATACTTATTTCACTTTCAGTGTCCAAAGTACGTTTCAAAAATCAGAATCATTAAGGTTGGAAAATACCTTTTGTTTGTTAAAAAAAAAACCTTTCTATTTTAATTTTGGATGAGATTTTTCTACAAATTGCATTTTTTTAATGTCTGAAATAATATTTTCATAGGAAATTGATTTTGTACATTCTTTTGTTTTTTTTTTCTGTTTTAAATTGGTAGCTAACATTAATTGCATCTAAATATGAAAGCGTATAGAAAAAGAGCACTGACATTTACAGAGTGCAGAGGCTCCTATATGTGGTATTGTCTCTCACAGTTGATTTGGGGTTTCCTGCTGTTGTTTCTGCCATGATGGTCTGTGCTTTGCTCACTCAAAATCCCTGCTGCTGAGAAGGTTAATTAATTTGGGGTCTTCTGAAAGACCTAGGGGCAGAGGGGGCTGCCCAAAGGGCCATGGGCAGGGACCAGCAGCCCCAGACCAAGCCAAAATGGGGTCTTGGGCCATGGATGGGCTGAGGTAGCCCCCAGGGGTGAGGGTCAGGGCTAGTCAGACCCCTCAGTGCCCTCAGGGCTTGGACACCAGCAGAGCTGGCAGTACCTGTGGGGAGATACTCTTATCGCCTGTTAACCATGTGGGTGAATGTTGTCCTACGCTGGAGGCTCACATGTATCTGATGTATTAAAAAGACTCTGTGGGAAATACATTGCGCACGATGGTTCTTGTTTTGATTATTTCTGACATCTCATAAAGGGTCCTGCTTGCAATTCAAAGGGCAGGAAATTCAGTAATTTAACATCAGTCACTCAGTGGAAGTGTGATACTCTCTTTTTTTGAGGAATGAATGTGATCACTTTGTCTTGAGTGGTATGGGCCACCCAAGTGAGCGAAGTTACAATTATTTCCTGATCTGTTTTTATACTGAACATACTTGCAGGCTGCATTTTTTCATCACTTCGAGCTTTATCTGTAAAATTGTTCCATTTTCCCTATGCTGTGTTTTTCCATAGGTGCCGCTTTTTTTTATACCCTGCTGTTGCCTACTTCCTGGCAGCACTTTGAAGTGCGGTTTGAATTAATGCTGACACAAACACAGGAGCTTGGGACTTGCACAAATTCTGCATATTCCTTTTGAAATACATTTAAACTGCTGTCTTGCACTTAGCATTTTGTGTAATGTTTAAGTTTGGTGTTTAAGCAGTCTGTTTCCTCTGAGCCAGCAAGTGAGAGGGAAGCACTCTGTGGTTAGATGTGTCATTTTTCACATTGAATGTAAAATTGAATGGGGAACTCTAGTGGCAATTAGATCAGCCGCGTTCTCTGGACCAGAGGCATTATCCCCTGTGTCCTGGCCAGATTCCAGCTTGAGCAGTTGTCCTCTGCTCAGCTTCTTGAGGTTCAACAAGGCCAAATGTAGGGTCTAGCATCTTGGCCAGGGCAACCAACATTATCAGTATAGGTTGGGAGAGGACATGCTAGAGAGCATCCCTGTGGAAAAAGACTTGGGGGTGCTCATAAATTAAAAGCTGGACATGAGCCACCAATGTGTGATTGCAGCCCAGAAGGCCAATTGCATCCTAGGCTGCATCAAAAGAAGCATGGCCAGCAGATCAAGAGAGGTGATTCTGCCCCTCTACTCTGCCCTGGTGAGACTCACCTGGAGCACTGCATCCAGCTCTGGAGGCCCAGCACAAGAAGGACATGGACCTGTTGGAGCATGTCCAGAGGAGAGCCATGAAAATGATGAGAGGGCTGGAGCACGTCTCCTATGAAGACAGGCTGAGAGTGTTGGGGCTGTTCAGCCTGGAGAAGAGAAGCTCCAGGGGGACCTTATAGCAACTTTCCAGTACCTGAAAGGGGCCTGTAGGAAGGCAGGGGATGTTCTATTCTCAAGGGTTTGTAGCAACAGGACAAGGGGTAACGCTTTTTAGCTAGAAAAGGGTAGATTTAGGTTAGACATTAGGAAGCAGTTCTTTAATCTGAGGGTGGTTGATCCCTGGAAGAGGTTGCCCAGGGAGGTGGTGGAGGCCTCATCCCTGGAGACATTCAAGGCCAGGCTTGATGGGGTTCTGAGCAACCTGACCTGGTTAGAGATGTCCCTGCTTATTGTAGGGGGTTGGACTAGATGGCCTTTAGAGGTCCCTTCCAACCCAATACATTCTATGATTCTGTGATACCAAAAAACCTGTAAGAAACAGTTCTGTGTATTCTGTTGCCAGAGGAACTTAGCACTTTAGCACTGCCAAAACATCTGATCTGTTTTTGTTTCTTGCTTTCAAAATATTTTTCCTGTTCCTCTGGATATTCTTATTAGCCATATAAATGCATTGGCCCTTTCAAGAATCCTGCAAAAACCCTTGATATCAATGGCTATGTCTAGACTAATAAATTAAACTGGGCCACAACACTAGTTCTAACACTGACGCATGCTTGTCTACATTGTTTCGTGGTCCCTTGACATGGATTAGCATCAGCTAGCAAACAATACCTGAGCACAGTACATTCTTGAGACCATTCCCAACAGGCAGCTGGGTGCAGCCACCCTGTTTTCAGGAGGAAAAGAGTTTAGTCATGTGGATATGAATCATAACATGCCCTTTGGCTTCATGCCAGGCAACAGCCACTGGTCTTTTGCATTTAGTAGTACAGATGTAGCCTGTGGAATTTTTAATAGCAAGCTCCATGGAACAATTAAGAAAACTGTGAAAAGCATCACTGGGTACCTTCTGGAGAAAGCCTGTAATATGTAGGTAGTAGCCTGATCCCCATCAGGGGAAGAAAACATTTCCACAAAGTGCTTGGTGCTGTGTCAAAGCACAGACAGTGTCATGAGGTTTTTGCCACACTTTCCAATATTTATCAGCAACCTAAGATTGCACATACACGACGAAGGTTTAGCAGTGTCCCTCCCAAATACCTTTCCTTGCCTGTGGGCATGTTCAAGGCTTGTTCAAAATAGCTTGGCTTGGATCTGATCAGTGATCTTCAAGATAAATACCTTTTAACCTGAGGTGCTGTTACATGAGTAATCAAATGGGAGGATTTGGATTGCCTAGGCCAGCCACCACCCTAAATAGGTCTTCAGATTGACAGTACACAGATATTTTGCACCCTCAGCAATTTTCCTGATGACACCAAGCTGTGTGGTGCAGTTCATATCCCAGAGAGAAAGGATGCCATCCAGAGGCACCTGGACAGACTGGAGAGGTGGGCCCAGGTGAACCTCATGAGGTTCAAAAAGGCCTAGTGCAGGGTTCTGCACCTGGGCCAGGGCAACCACCATTATCTATATAGGCTGGGAGATGACATGGTAAAGAGGAGGCCTGTGGAAAAAGACTTGGCAGTACTAGTGGATGAAAAGTTGGACATGAGCCACCAATGTGCAATGGCAGCCCAGAAGGCCAATTGCATCCTGGACTGCATCAAAAGAAGCATGGCCAGCAGACCAAGAGAGGGGATTCTGCTCATCTACTCTGCCCTGGTGAGACCTCACCTGGAATATACTGTGTCCAGCTCTGGAGCACCCAGCAGAAGAAGGACATGGACTTGTTGGAGTGTGTCCAGAGGAGGGCCACAAAAATGATGAGAGGGCTGGAACACTTCTCCTATGAAGACAGGCTGAGACAATTGAGGGTTGTTCAGCCTGGAGAAGAGAAGGCTCCAGGGAGACCTTATAGTGACCTTTCAATACCTGAAAGGGGCCTGTAGGAAGGGAGGGGGAGATCTCTTCTCGAGGGTCTGTAGCAATAGGATGAGGGGTAACACTTTCAAGCTGGAGAAAGGTAGATTTAGATTAGACATTAGGAAAAAGTTATTTAATCTGAGGGTGGTTGATCCCTGGTACAGGTTGCCCAGGGAGGTGGTGGAGGTCCCATCCCTGGAGACATTCAAGGTCAGGCTTGATGAGGCTCTGAGCAACCTGACCTAGTAAGAGATGTCCCTGCTTATTGTAGGGGGTTTGGACTAAATGGCCTTTAGAGGTCCCTTCCAACCCAATACATTCTATGATTCTATGATTTTCACAAAGGCAAAGAATAGCTCTTTGCCTTTGTGTGCCACTTGTGTAAAGAATTTGGATGCTGGAAAGGACCGACCTGAAGACTCTGCTTCTTGCCAGCATTCTTTATTCCCTCTTGTTTCAGCTGTTGAAGGCCACTGAACACCGAAATCTGTGGGTACGGTCTGAGGGATGCCTAAGGGTCAGTGGATTCATTGGTCAGTGTTGTGCTGGTTCAGCCATCATCATTTTATGCTGCCATCAGTTGCCTGATCACACAGGCCAACACTGAACTCAG
>JAVSBS010023317.1:0-26533 GCA_033124195.1 Coracias cyanogaster
ACACTAGGACTTTATTTGTAGATTAAACCTCAAAATAAGAAAACTGTGTTCCTTTCCTTTATTATTAAGTACCAATACCTTGCATTACAAACATGCAATTTATTGCTTATTGACATTATTGCATCTATCAAAGGGAAAAAAAAAATAATCAGCCAATATTATTTTCTGCAAGCTCCTAGACGGTTCAAACAAAAACATTGAAATGCTTTACGACGTCATTAAAATGCAAACAATTCAGATTTATTTTCTTTTAGGATATAAAGTAAATTTCAACCCGTCACACTTCAATCATTCACCTTACTACAACCGATGACTGTTATCGCTGATCTTGCAGAACCGTTATATTGCATTTTTAAAGTTCTTGCGCCGTGATAAGGATTGCTCCCACAATCAGGCCACGTGACTATTTGAATTTCACGATGCGATCCTGACATTTTGTGACAGTATTCGTATTTACTGCAAACCAGATTGTCGAGATTTACCAGCAATCAGTCGAGCAGAATTTAAAGTCTTCATCCTTGCTCTGCACGTGTGTTAGATATATGTCCGTCTCTCTCGTTCCTTCATACATAGACTATATAAACTTTTAATTTTTTTAATTACAGGCTCCATTACTTATGCCTAACTCGTAACTCATTTGTTCCTAACACTTTTTGTCATTCGGTTTTATGTCAGGTTAGCTGTGCTCACATTATTAAATTATTCTACATATATAAGGACCTGTTGATATTAAAGAAAACACTGTTTGGTATATGCATGCTAGAAACAAATCCAAGATATTTGGATGTCTGCATATGAAGTGTGCAAATTAGCCAAGCTCATGATTAGCCCTTTTCCTCCTTTCCCCCCATGGACTTCTCTTGTGAAACTGGAATAGGGTTCCCATAAACAAAACCAGTATGTGCTGCCTTGCATTCATAATGTTACGTTCTGTATTACAGCTTAGGATTAATATTTTAATGTTGCTTTCAAACCTAGAAAATTTAAAAAAAATACTAAAATTTTAAAACTTAGAAGACAATTTACATGCAACACGTTCCACTTGGGTGCAGATTCTTGTATGCTTCAGTATTTAGAGGCTCGTAAAAGCATGTCCTGTCCACAAGACAATGTTTGACATCCCACACAGATTAAAAATACACTACAGAATATTGCATTTGCTTTTCTATTTTCAATTTCAAGAAGTAGGAAGTTATAAATAGCACATGGAATCATTATATGGTTGATGCCAAGCCATGCTGAACTCTGTAATTCACTCGGAGAGGCATTTCCTTTGCATTACAACTGGATTAGAAATGTATATATACATCGTTAGAATCAGGTGCCCTCTCCGTGCAGGACATCACGGAACGGAAGCGATCTCCGAAGAAATTTTGCCAAAATATTTCGTATACCGAACAATATAATTTATTCTTCATAGCTACCTTCCATTCTTTACTGAGCTATAAAGTGCTTGTTTATTATAAATAGAGTAAGAATGTCAAAGGAGGTAGCCAGCAGAGATTTGTGAAGGGTAAGAAACCTTACTTGCAGGTGGTAACACTTGCTATGATTTGATGCTTAATCCCAGGTCTCCACACATTCCAAGCAGCACACCGTTCATCTTCTCTACCATAAAAAAGACCTTTCAAGTTCCTTTCAGGAAATCCAAAGACCCTCCCCTGTCCAACAAAGAGGTTTTACCTGGGTTTGGATGAATGTTAAAGTTCAGAAATACCAATCACTATTTCCCATTTGGCTGCTCTCAGGATCTCAGCACTGGAAGTACTGTTCTTTTTCCAGCTGTCAAACAGAGAAACTCCACGAGGAACAGCTCCTTCCTCATGAAGTTCTCTGTAGCCAGATAATCACGTTCTCCAGTAGGCCATGAAAAGGTGAAAGAGGGCTGCCCATACTTTTTAAAGTCGTCTACACTTGGATTTTTTTTTCATCTGAAAATTCTAGTCCCTGTATTTGCTTTATTGATGGCTTTCACCAGCAGGCAGCACTGCATCCGATCCTAAGCTGGACTCATGGTCAAGCAGCCCTTTATTTTCCTCTGAACGGCTCATCAGAAGCATCACAAAACCATTTTACAGACTTCTCTATTCAATCATACACTTCAACACACACAAGTCCGTGAGAAAAAGTCCTCTTCATACAGCAATCAACAACTGAGAACCCATTTTATACAGCTTGAACATTTTAAAGAACAAAGGTCCGTTTTCCACAGCCAACAGAAATATCTAAACCTTTTGGCTCGGTACCAGGCTGCTGTTGGCCCAACCACGGCAGCAGGAAGATCTGGATCTCTATACTTGTGTTCTCAAAGTCTCCTCCACCTCTCCTCTTTAAACCCGCTTGAATGCATTTGCTCACTTGTGTAAGCTTTTACTCGTGGGTTAATATTAGTTTTGCCGTATGAGTAATCTCCTCTAAGTAAAGATGAAAGTCGTTCTCTTCCAGATGCTGCAACTAATTGAATTTTTAAAACAAAATTTGGAATTGTTAGGAATTTTTAAATCTATAAAGTCAGCTCCCCTCTTTTTCCTGTGCATAGGATGTGTTTCACTATTCAATAGACTCTATTTTTTTTAAGCAATTAAGTTATTATTGAGCTTGCTCAAGATAGCATGTATTTATAGAGGTAGAGTAGGCTTCAGAGATAGAAATCTTAGCACTGAAGAACGCGCCCAGATAACCCACACAGCATCTCTGTAGCGTAAGGCTCTCAACTGCACTGAAACCCCCTGGAACGCTCACCCAGAAAATGAGTATTTGAAGGACATTTCCTCTCTGCAAAGCACTGTATCCACAAATCAATTCTAACGGCAGAACTTGACCTACCATTCCCCCGTAGTATTTACTCTTCTTTTGATGAAAAAGGGGAATTTGCATTCCTCCAGCCAGCCTTCCCAGTACAGACTCTCCCATGATCACTGCTCGTTTTATGTCACTGGGTACTGAAGATATTAAAAGGAAAACAAGGCATCTGAGCATTTTTTTACAAGATTAACCCCTTCCATTTGATATGTCCGTGACAAAGACGTGTGGCGACGTACAAAGAGACTGCTTTTACACCGGACAACGCATCTGTTAAAAAGTTGGAAGCCACTAATAAGATAATATTACATTCTAAAGGTAGCATGTATTACAATGCTACTTATCATGCATTTCACTTTTTTTAGCATTAAAAAAAAAAGCAAAGACGCGAGCTTGCAACATTAAATTTCATCAATATCTCACCATCTTTTAAATTAATAAAGTGCAATTGAAAAATGGGTGCCGCAGCTATCTAATTTGCTGTATTATAAGCTAAAAGCAGGTTTAAAAGTGCCCTATGCTAACGTATTCAGTACAGCCCAACTTTGCAGCCTCTTCACTGCACTCCTAGCCAAATATACAAGTGTTAATCATTTTTTGCATTAGAAAGTTGTCTTCTGACACATGCAGATGCATCAAGACATAAACTGTAATACTTTAAAAAAAAAAAAGAAAATCTAAAACCTGATCCATTGCAAAATACTGTTTTGATTACACTAATTTTGTACAGCAATCCAAATATTACGTGTTTTAAAATAATAATTCCACCCCGCTTCCATTCTGGATTGTTGCCAAAAGTCTGTTATACAGGGTTTGGCCGGGTTGGTTTTGGGGTTTTTTTTATCTAGTTTTAACATAATTTTATTATAGCTTGACTTCCTACTTTTTTCCCCCCCTCCCGTCAGAAATCAGTCTATCATTTAGAAGTGAAGGAAATGAACATGTTCTCCATTGAAACCCCCCCAAAATTAAAATACTGAAATGGTCAAGATTAATTTGAAGAAAGGATGCATTTCAAAAAGTTTTCATGAGTTATCACCTTAAGACTCCCTCCGAATCAGCTTTTCAACTTCTTTTCATCCTCCTTCCTGAATAACAAAACCAGACTTCTCCTTTCAGACACATTCTCCAAAATGCTTAAATTTACTCAATTCAAAAGTTTATTTTAGAGAGGAATAAGTTATTAGAAAGTGATTCCCTGATCTACCAACTTAAAAAGCACAAGAAAAGAAATATTTCACGTACACCTTTACATCATAAAGGTGATAGAAACAGAGCCTTTGTACATAGCCTAGATTTTGCATGAGATACACTGAAAATACTATTTTAAAAGAAACCAAGTTCTGCAAATGAGTCTGTTTCCTTCGGCCAAGCAGGTCAGAGGAGCAGCTCTCAAAAACTATGGATTTACTGGCACCCAGATGAGGTGCTGCTCTCACAGCTCAATGGATTAGTTGCTAACTTTCCCGAGGCATAAACAGAACTTTTGTCTGCTTGTGAATAAGCACGGAATGCAAAAATGGCTTTATTAGAGGGAACGGGACAAGAGGAAAACTAATTGTCCTACCCAGGGTAAATATTTTATCGTCTTTTTTTAAAAGTGAATTGCTTAAACAATCTGCTACAATAATTGGGATGTGCACTGAAGTACTGAGTATAAATGGATCCTTCTAACACACCTTACCAGAAGGTAAAAGAAATAACATGTCAAAAAAAAAAAAACCCAAGAAAAAAAAATCCCCAAACAAACAAAAAATCCCACAGCAATGCAAAAACCATCAGTTGTTCATCAGTCCTCAATCAGATATGGTTTAAAGTAGATAAAACCAAACTACAAACAAATACAGCTCTCAAAATCCTTGGAAAATAAATAAAACCTCAGAATTTCCTCAAGTTGTATTATACCTTAGATTCTAGACTATTCCTAGATGGTAAGGTTCCTCGCTGATGCCTTCCAAACCTTTATGTTTGCAGAAGAAGGAACCTATTGACAAATACATTGTTTAAAAGAAAAAAAAAAAAATAGTGCCTACAGACATGAACTATCATTCTACACAATTACCGTACAGCTTTAAAGAAGTTTGGCACAGATAATAACGTTTGTAGTCAACCTCTTAAATTTCTGACGTGATTAACAAGGAAAACGTGACCAGAAACCTCAACGCTTCGTATGAAATGGTTCATTTCTGCGATAAAACATTAAAAGTATTACCGTAGTTACACATCACACTGAAGAATTTTCTCTCTTTACAATTAAGCTTCGCACCCAAATAGCCAATGGTTAAAAATACTCTGAGAAGAGTTGCAGCACTTCTCAAAGGAAGTAGCAGCGAAGGAAAAAGCATTCCCGTAAGAATTATGCTTTTTCCACACATCATTTACCACGCTACAAAAAAAAATCTGCATGGGCAATTTAGAAGATGTCCTATTGCATGTGATCTAACAGAGCAAAAGCGAATCTTTCCCATCGAAATCAGAGAATTTTAACAATTTTTCAGATATCCTGTAGTCTTATAATACAGCATTTTAGATAAAATTATTTCATACCTTTCCTAAAATTGTTTGCATTCGTATAAGGCAGAGCAAAAAGCAGTAAAAGACTTCACAGAAACACAGCTAAATTCTTAGCTTTTCTTGCAAAAATTAAAAACTTGTCAAGAATGAAATCTTGTTTGTCATTCCTAGAAGAAAACATAGAAATGTGCCAGGAAAAAAAAAAAATAATAAAATCGCACCATACCAGGAGTTTGGATTTTGTTGTTGTTTTCTAAAAAACCAGAGATGTCGGTATACACAGGATTTATAAAACACGTTAATCTGAGAAACCTGAGTGAAACACTTTGAACGCACTGGTGGATGACAAGCAAGTAACCGGTCTTCTCCTTTCTAATTTCAGTAGCTTGTAACTGCTTCGAACGGACACGTGGAACTCGTTTGTATGAGCTTTTGCTTTTCTTCCTCATCAGGCAGGATCCGTAAAGCGTGGCCCTGGGTGTGCAGGCAGTGTGGCTAGGGACAGAGGAAGGTCAGTACAGAGGTAATACCTTGTTTCTTTAAGAGGAGCATTCGCAGAAACGTGCGCTGTTTCCGTGAAGCCAGATTCTTTTCAGAGCAGAAATTGTTGTCTGCAGACGGTTTCTAGTCAGATTTCCCATTTCTATGAGTTTTGGCTTCCTCCTGTCCAATTAGACAAATGACTTTGTAGCATCCTTTTGCAATTTTGACCATCCACATCACATTCATAACGTCCAAGACAACACTTGAGATGATCCAGGCGCTCTGGGCTGCAAATCCTAATCTCTGGAAAGCCTCTGTTCCAAATGAAGAAATGACATGGCTGTAATATACAGGCATGACGGCAATCCTCACCACGAAGAACACAACTGTCATCAGCACACCATTGATGATGTTGGCCTTGGAAGATTTGGGATATCCCAGTACCTCAAAAAACCACCTGCAAAAGAAGCGCTCATAGATACCAGGCAGACTTGACAGCATCTCATTAAAAAAAGAATTGCATTTCATTCTTTAAATTACCAATTTCTTTCATTTTTACTGTTTTTTCTAAATTATTGCACTGTGTCTTGGTTTATTGCAAATTCTCCTGCTTGGCCACCTTTTTTTTTTTTTTCCCCCCCTAATCTAGATAGAGCTCTAATTTCCAGTACCTCAGATTTGGGATTTTCTGACTGTTCTGTTCATCCGGAAACCAGAACTTCAGAACCAGACGTAATTAGCACTAAATCACGTCACAGCTAGGTACCTTATGCAATGAAAAAGACCAAATCTAACCCCCTCCTCTCATACTACAGGTCTTTAAAAAAAAAAACCCTGCACATTAATTCCCTAGTAGGCAGGCATAATTTATCTATTGCCTAGCACACAATTCCTATAAAAAGGAACAACAACCTCCTCTAATTATCATTCACACTTGGAATAAATGCAACAAAAATCTGTGCAACAATGGCAAGTTAAAGACAGGACTGGAGGAGAATTACTTCAATCAATAAAGTCATGATGTGGGATGGAGAGGTAAAGTGGAATAATCCCTTTATTTCCCAGGAGATAGGAGGGTAAAACTACTTAAAATAACAGTTCTAAACCTGGTTTTAAAAGTCATTGTTCATTTAGCTGCTTACAGATGACAACCTTGGTAACTAGAGATATACTAAGAAGATTTTGCAGACATCCAGTTCCAACAGAAACACTCCAGGAATTCATTAAGAGTGCAACCCAGACAAACACTCCAGCACTGGCGGTGGCAGCGGGATACCTCGTGTGGAAGCGGGATACCTCGCCATAGAAACACACACCGGGATGATGAAGAGAACTCAGAATTTGGTCAGAGTAACAACCAGAGCCTGTACTTCTGCTGATATATGCAATGCGGATTCCAAAAGTAATATAAAAAATAGTTTTAAAAGCTACTGCCATGTGCCAATATAGGTAACTGGATATTTGCTTAGCAACTTCCCTCTCCTAGCAAATTAAAAAAAAAAAAAGCCAAGCCAGCAATTCATAGTTATCATTACACCACAGTTCGTAATTAATTACATAAATGCTGATGCTAAGAGAAAAAGATCTAAATGCTTGCCATGGAGACAAACTCCAGTTAGATATCCCTAACAACACAGACAGGAAATGCACAGACAGTTCTAAGATTAGGATATAATTTTCTCTTTTAATAATAGCTCTTTTGGTAATACTATGAATGCAAACAAGAAACATACTGTAAGTAATTATCATTATCCACTACTTACTGTCTTGAAGGTCTGGTTCTCTTCAAATAAAATAATAAAAATAATGCACTAATGAGCTGACATCCCTTAGTGCAAGGGACTTTGTTATCTCCTACAGTGATTTCCCTTTTTCTGAGAAAGCAGTGAATGTCGGTACTCAAAGACACACAATTTCACCACAGACACTTAAAAAGTAGAACATATATGACTTGTAATAATCAGATATATCCCAGTATCTCCTAATGCCAGCCTGAAAGGTAAAGATCAGTACAGGCACCACTGAAACCCAGGATGAAACTTTGTCTTGGCAAAAGTCAGCTGGGAGAACGGCCGTTCACTCGGCCATGAGGTTCACCATAGAAACCTAGAAGATGATACCACCTTTTTTCATTTTCCTACTCTCCTCTTCCTCGTATTACTAAAATAAGCTTAAAGTAGTGTTTATTTGCTCTTCTGTTTCTCTGCGCACATAGAGCACACGCTACATGAGATGACAATCTCCTGCTCCGCTGGGGCAAATGAAAGCAACCTCTGGCAAGACCCATCATCCCACCCTGCCCTCCTGTAAGTTGAATTCGCCAAGCTAACGTTCAAAAAGGATCTCAGCACAATCTGTTTTATTCTTAAGAGATCTGAGGAATGCTACAGTCTCCTGAAATATTTCAGGGTTCCCAGTCACAACGCAGTGACAGACACCTGGGAAAGGAAACACATGCCAGACATGTAGGATGAGGAAAGTGAAAATACACTCCAAAAAAGACAGGTGCAGAATCTGAGGCACTAAAAGATCTGAACCTACATTGCAAAAAAAGAAATGGAGGAAGAGGAGAGGACTGCAGCACTACCCTACCCCAAAGCCCCTCTCCTGAGCTGAAGTCTTTCTGGGGAAAAGTCTCGTCCCCAGCTAGGTCTTGGTGGCTGTGGAGTAAGGAGAGAGGCCACCTTCCGCAGAGCGCCAGGAAGCTCCACCGACTGCTCTCCCTCACCGGCAGTACACGGCACTGTCGTGCTCCTTTTCTGGTACTCCCAGCAGCAATTCTCCAAGCAACGCTATAACCAGAAGCCATGGCAGGCTTCAGCTCTGACTGAGCTCTGCAACTTCCTTCTCGGTTCACAAGTGGCGACACAACCAGCCCAGATGTATTGGGGTCCTTTACTATTTTTCCAGTGCTCAAAAGCGCCCCAAATAATTTCAAGAACTATTTTTGAAAAATCAAGATTATATATTTATATCGTTTGGGGTATTCCTATGCCTATATTCATATTGATCTATATATGTGCAGTATTGCAAAATAAACTTTAAATTATCTAGGGCAATGCAATGCCATTCGAGGACTCTCATTACTATTTATACTTGTGAACCTTTTTGTTTAGCAGTTTCATTAAAATTTGGCATTTCATATGAAGAGGAACTCTGGGGTGAACACATTTCTTATACTGTTGCAGCAATTGCAGCAAAAAGTTTTTATAGCAAAGAAGGTTTCCCCAATAGTAATTCTTAGTTCAATATATATATATAAATTCCCTTTCAGCCGACATTCAACAGCAACTTCCTAAGTGACAGAAATAATAATACAGATTACAATTTAAAAGAATGATGCAACAATTCCCCCACCACTTACCGCTGATTGACAAAAGGAGTGGAGAACTCTGCAAGCAGACGGAAGTTTCCAAAATAAGCCAACAAACCTTTGCTCTGGTTAGCAGAAGAAAACAGACATACAAAAAAAAAAAAAAAAAAAATCAACAATGTAGATGTGAAATCTTGATTGAAGTCTTCAAGTACACAGAGAAGGATACAACATCTCCACTTCTTTATTGAAATGGATAGTAAGCCGGTTTGCCAGATGTGGCCAAGCTCCTTACCAGTTCAAAATGAGGTTTACTAGAGAAGTTGCAATTGTCCTTCAGGTATCTCGTATCTGTGGTTTCTTACTTTAAATCTTTAAAGGACTTACAGCTAAGTGGCTATAGAAAACTAGTTGGAGAAGACTGGCACAAGTAGTCCTAAGTTATAATTATAACGATACCACTTCTAAGGGAATTAGAAATATTTTGGATTTCTCAATGCTTAACCAAGCCCAAACAGAAACACTGTAAGCGAAAGAAAAACGTCCCCGCGTTGTTTTAGGAACATAAATTGCCAAGGCGAAGGTGAATTTTCCCAGCTCTTATTTGGCAGCAGAAAGGGCACATGAAGCTGGCTCTTCTTTCCTCCCCACCGCAAAGGAAACCCTTTCCCCCAGCTCTCTTGCAGTCCCTGCCGTGCCCCGTGGGTTGGAAGAGGGGCACATCTCCTCCACCTATCGAGATAACAGCAGCCATCTCCTCCACATCTCCTCCACGTATCGAGATAACGGCGTGGGACATCTACACCCATACACGTCCTAACTGAGCACTCTCCCCCAGGTGACAAAGTACAACCTATTCTCTGCCTTATCATTGAGTTGTGCTGGAAATAGTATCCCGTTCCACAAGGGCTGCGTAACCAGCAGTTTGCAGATGTAGAGATAAAAAGATTTAAAGGGAAAAAAAATATATATATATTCAGTACGTCTCCTGCACAACCTATGGAGCACATGTCGTGATTGCTCCTGTGCGGACAACCCCTTACTTCAGGCATTTAATGTCAGTTCAAAGCACATCCAACAGAAAATCTGTGTTCTTAATCAAGTTCTATCTTCAAGAGCAGTTTTTGAAATAAGACACTTACGAGTCGCTTTCTCTGAAGATCAGAGAACGAGGGTAACACACAGACATCCAAGGGAAGAGCTATATTCAAATAATAAGCACTGCTCTAAAAAGTTCACGCCAACACTACACCTTCTATTGACTCCAGAAACAACTAATGCTTTTTCTTCATCCGGGAATAACCTTGGCAGTAGGATTTTCCTTTCTCTAATATTCAGCTCGAATTCACTTTCATCCCTGCTAATATCAGTAGATCTAATTATCTTCAACTCGAAACAGAGTATTTACTTGTCAGTCTACCTTAAACCATCCATGGGAAACGTGACCGTGATCTGGCATCTCGACACTTTTAATATTCTAAGCCTGGGATTCACACAGCAGGTGAGGGAAAGAAAGGTGGCAGATGAAGTAAACTGTATTTTGTAAGATTTCTTTATTTACTGAATGAACTTTTCTAGAAGAAATTCAAGAGCGTTATTCTGGAGGTCAGTGGGATTTCTACCAAGCCACGTGTGCATCTGGGAGAAATTCCAGCAGCAGCAAAGAGTAGCTAAGTTAGTCTTTATCCTAGAATAGTATCCTTCCCTTCCCCTTTTCCCTTCGATGTATGCACGCCACAGCTATTTATAGATATATACAGTTAATCACCCATTGTTTCTCCAACCAGGAAGCCTCAGGGGATCAGTCCGTGGCATAACAGATTTGAAAACTAACATAAAAAGGAAAAATAAACCCCACACTCCAGAAAAAAAAAAACCCACAACACCCATCTGACTGTGGTACATTCCCCAGGGTCAGGGATCACTGACCTACGGCCTTGCAAAGACAATTAACAAGTGGAACATAACAACTTGAAACCATTTCCTTCTAATTTTCCAACTACGTATTCAGGCTTGTGGGTTTATTTGAAACCTTCTATAACCGTGTGAAAAGCCCCTCTGTCAAAGCCTCTCTACGGCAAAAACTGAGAGTGGTTTTCATTTCAGCAGTTGAATAAGTCACATTTTTGTGGCAGGACTGCAACATGGAAAAGGCGTGTCCTTAACCACAGACGACTGATAAAATCAATTGGAAAGTTATGATGGTTGAAAATACAGATATGCCTTTCACAAAGCTGATACACCAACTAGCAAACAACTTTTTTTAAAGATTAAGCGAATGAGGAGTATAAAAGCACTGTCTTCAGCCTCATCTGCTTGTTACATGACCGGAAAATGCAGCACTCACCAGTACAAAATAGTAAGCATACAGAGCTGCCAAGTGATGCAGTACAAAAAATTTGTCACCAATTGCCTTCCAGTAGTAAATAATAAGCAACAGATCTACAAGAGAAAAGAAATCATGATAAATAACCATTTCTTGTACTACCATTGACCTCACAAGAGTGCTTCTTTATGTTTTAGAGGTATAAATGCCAACATACGGCATCAGTAAAAACTGTGAATTAATTGTCCCTGAGGACGTCTTTATCCTAAAGTCAAAGCATTAAGGAACATTCTTGCAGCAGTTGCCATAAATTATGACTTTCAACACATAGATACACGCAGGGATCTATTATGGGGAACTTTTGAACCAAAAACTAGTTCTATCAGCACACAGGGAACCACTTCTAAAAGACACTTTACAAGGAGCACTTGGAATAAGCAGCATGTTTGCTTTACTTGGAATTTTCCAATTACTGCAAAAGCGACAGAGTGGACCTGAGGTAATGTTACAAGGAAAGCTTTGAGAGAAAAGTTTGCTCTTTTCCCATGTGGTCCGAGATTTCAGAAGATTTTATTTACTGTACTGGAACAAGCCATTTCTGCCCCTACTTTCTCCAGATGAGTACTTTGGACTGGAATAGTGGTGGCCAAGGTTCCAAACCAAAGACTTTACCCTGTGCCTTTTGTATCTCCAGTGAGTGCCTTGATCTCTTTCACGTTAGCTATCCTCAGGCAGGACACTGTATCGTCTCACATAGACGCTCCACTTCCTATTAATAATTAAACATCAACTAAATAAGGAAGTGAGAGAGGAGGAGTGACCAGGTCCAGGTCTCTGTTCAAAGGCATTCATTAATTCATAACGTAAGTCTAACGCATAATTATTCAAAAACGGACACATTCATTTAAATGAATTTAAACACGGGAGTTGAAGTTCTTACGGAAGAAACAGCCTCAAACAAAGCTGCAGTTTAACTGAGTGTGCTGATCACCCGATTATCAGTTCACTGGGGTGAGAAATCTAGTCTGAGAGATAACCAAGTCCATGGCCCAGTCTCTGATCAAAGACTCCATCTTAATATGAGAAGCTTTCCCCGAAAAGGGTCAAAGTCACGAGTTTTTGCTTTGACAAGTCAGTATTACCCCAACACAGCGTAAAAGAAAGCTCCAAAACATTTTGCAGCAAAATTCCCGTTTTAGTTGACAGCAAATAATTAAGAACTCAAACATACGTAGGGTTAAACATCATACCAATAAAATAATTTGGGGTTAAAGCGCAACTAAAAGAAGGGCAGGCAGGATTCTATGGCCTCAGCTTGCGTTGAGGGTTACTAAAATTATTCTGCCGTCATTCTGAGGTCACAGGAAGAAACATATGACAAGAGAGCTGTGGCTTGTAGACACCCCGGAGGGAGTGAGGAGCACTGCTTTAACACCTTCTCAGTTGGCTGAAGGACACAACCGAGCTGGCGTTGGTGGTTGCGTATCAGACCATCGCAAAGCCACGGAGGGGCCTTTCCTCAGTGCTTGGGGAGATTTCCATCTTTCACAGCTGCTGGCGAGATCCTGTGGTTTCACCGCAAGCCCCGACTCCACCAGCAATTTAAAAAGCCACAGCAGCAGCTGGGTTGTACACATATACCACATCTCCAGCGCAGCGGCTCAGGAGAAATAGATAGGCGTAGTGAGTCACGATAAATATACAGGTTGTGTTATATACGCGTTGCATAATTACCAGAAATGAGGTAGCCTGTGGTAATAGCAATATTCAGCTTCACAATTGAAGGGTCACCCCTGTAAACACAGCAAAAATAGACAGTTACCGCCTTTATAACTAGGTAATTTGCAAAGGACATACAGATATAAAATACAACGCCCATCGGGTCACCTTGTTCTTGGCCCATCAGTGAGACATTAGAAGATGTGGTTAAGAAAGGTCCTGGTCATGGGAACAGATTCCTCTTCCATCCAGATGCGAGACATCCACTAACTACTGCAGTAAGGATGACTCCCTACCTGGCAGCAGAGACTGCCCCAAGAGTCTTGCTAGAAGACTAGAACTGAAACCCAGCAAGTCCCCTGAGCTGGCTTCTCTGGAAACAAAGGATAAAGGAGAACAGCCCAAGCAGCGTCTCTTAGTGCTTTAACAGACCCTCTGTGCCGCCACTTTTGCTCTTCTGCCACTGTTAAAATTTGGTTAACAATGACAAAAATATCTTGCTCAGCTGGTGCTGTTCATACTCAGAGAAGGATGGATGCTGCTTATAGGGATAAACAGTAAAAAGAAACATGAAAGGAGTTATTTGGAAGTTCTTTTGGAGCTAAGGGACCTTCGAGGAGAAATGCTTTTCAAAGTAGCTTCACACCTCCTGTCCTTTCCCTTTTGGTGCCAAATATTCAGCAGGTAAAGCTCTTAGTAGCGCACTCACAACCTCAGCTCCTCTAGGATGCTCAACAAACCCAAACTTGTGAATAACAACTCAAGAAAGGGAAACATCCATACTAGAGAAAGGAACATTTTCTCCTTCCTCCGCTGTCCTCTGTGCATCTTACTTTGAGGAGTCTGGTAAGCAAATCTCTTTTCCTGGGCATAAAGATGGTAACTTTTTTTTTTTAAACCACATTGTGCATCTAACCTAGGTATGTTTTGTGTAAGTATGCATCGAGCTTCAAGTGACAGGTTTATTTATTTATTTATAAAATGTGGACTGCTCAAGACAAGCTGTGGAAGCAATCTTTGTTGTAAACTTTCAAGAAAAAAAGGAACGTAACTACGCTTGCAGCCACCTCCAATACAAAGTCTACCTCAGCTAGAAAGCAGGAAAATGCTAATACTTGGCTATTATTTTTTAATCCTATTGGAATGAACCAGTGGAAGAGATTTCCTGTATTACTACAATCTGTTCACTAAATTTTAAGGCTTTCTTGGCATCTAAAACTAACGGCTTCCCTGAGGGAGAAAGCAGCTTACAGGAAAATAGGAGGACTCATACAAACAGAATTCTGTGAGCAAAAACATTACCAGGAGAGCCTGGAGCTCACTCCATCTCTTAAGAAGGGCCACGGAGATTCTTCTTAACTACAGCTTGGAACGGGAATATTCTTCCATGGCTTCAAAAACTGGCTTCATGATCTATGTAGGTTGTGGGCAGAGGGCTTCTTCTGGAAGCCACAGCTAGACACAGCACAGGCAGATGTGTTCTTGCAACTTCAGTGGAAACTCTTTAAATAGTTCAAATGCTCCTGTTCAAGCTCCCAGTTGCAGCAGCAACAACCAAACTGTCAGTGCTCCCAACACACTTCACCACATCATCACTGTGATTGAGCCCGTACTCAAGAACCTTCACATTCTTCTCCAGAGAAGATGCAACGGCTGAGTATAGGAAATTTGTTCCTTGATATTGGTAAGCATGGCTTAACTGGACAAGACAGGGAATGGTTTGCTTCCCTTTATTCTTTCCATGAGAATGCTCACCTTGCAACAAACCTTCTCTAGACCTTCTAAACCAACACTTCAACAACATATATGGCTGCACTGCCCATCTGTCACATCCCTTCAAGGAGAGTCCACATTAGAATCCCAAATTAATCTCAGTTATTGGAAAACAAGAGTTTAGTCTAAAATCTTCTCGATGTCCTGACCTGTCTCTTTGAATGGGAAGCGCAGTGGAACTTATAAGCCTTGATGTTTGCAGCCTAGTTTTGATGCAAGCAAGAGCCAGGAGTGACAAACAGGGAGCGACTTCAATAAATAAAGTCTCTTTTGTGACTGCTAAGGAGGGATGTGTGGCAAATGAATTCCACATGAACATGCACGGGTAGATACAACAAACAAAAGTCTATGTGACTGACTTTCTTCAGACTACTTTGCAGACACACAGTCATATAAAAGGCTAATCAAACTTCCAAAAGTGTCATGACCGTGAAGTGCAGAGTCACAGGAAAAAGCCTGCTCTGGTGTGAAGCTACAACTTGATTCACTTACATCTTCTCCCTCTCCTTATCTGATCTCTACCACCTCCACATTTTGTACTGTTACTCTCTCCCTTTCAAAAACAATTTCTACATCATCTATGTTAGTTAGTCTGTCTTAGGTATAGAAAAAAAGGCAAGTGCTATGAGAAGTTCTTGACCATCAAAAAAAGGAACGTGGACACAATGCTGATGCTTCCCTGTAACTTAACAATGCTCCGCTCTTAATTACCCTTTGTTAGGATCTATGTTTTCAGGCTACCTGGGCTAGAAAGGCGCTGGAAAGCTGCACGAAGGATTCCTGGACATTTTACTTCCAAACTACTGAAGCTATTTTTGTGTATTGTTAATAAGAGACTCCTACAGAAAGGCTCACGCATCCTTCGTATCTGTGAACGACCAAGTCGCACAGCTAACGCCTACATTTCCAAAAGCCATTTGATTTCTAGACTGAGCAGCCTTGCAACAGTCCACCTGGCGTTTTGCAGATAATTTGGGGTTTTTTCCCTCTTCAGTCTTATTCAGTGGATTCAGCTACGAATCGATGTAAAAATGATAAGCAACTTAAGACTTCATGTACAGCTAAGCCATAAAACAGACTGGAGAAAAATTGTTAAAGCTCTCCATGGTCGGCTAAGGATTTAATTAATGTCTACTGGGAACCACTATGACATACTGGGGAATGCGTAGACTGATGTTAGTCATCTCATTTTTAAGAGTAACGTCAAAGCCAGCCTTAAAAGAAAATGTAGATCTGTAAGTGCTGAGGAAACCACCTTATAATTCTGGCAGAAGAAAGCCTAACGCAAAACTGTATTTTAATCGGAGGCTGCTTACAAGTACTCGTAAAGCTATTGGCAATTTATGTTTGGTATTCCTTGGCGCTTCATCACTTGCATTCAAATCATTGGAACTGCTTTAAATTCACTAAGTGATACTTCACAGATTTGAAAAATTACTAGTTTGATAACTAATAAAAAAAAAAATACCGATTTCCACATCTAGAGTGTGTACTTCTAATTGACAAATTCCTGAAACCACTAAGATTTTGACTGGGAAACAATTTACAGAAATACTGCCATGAAATGAACATGAAGCTTTGATTTAAAACACACAGATTAGATATACTTCCACTGGATTTTATATATAGATATATACATCTATATATATGTATATACGTCTCTATATATATGTATATATATATCTCTATATATGTGTATATATCTATATATATAGATATCTCTATTAAAAGTTTTCCTTACTCTACCAAACGTCAATAAAACCACTGACAGCAATCATTGTAAACATACACAAACAGAAGAAAATATTTAGAAGCAATAGTAGAAATACACAAAACAATTGCCCCCCAAAGTAGATGTGTTTTGTCTTCTAAAATTTAATGTTTTTACATAGTCTGGGATGCTAAGGCTCCATAAGCAACATTAAGTTTTCCACACAGTACACAAAAATCCCTAAAAGCTTTTCTCAAACTTAGCAAGAGCAAAAAGTAGTTTTGTTTCTGCTTAATTTAATTTTTTTTCTGGAATTATACCAGGAAAATTGAGTAAATGCAAAGATTCAATTTATTTATCGCTGCCAAGAGGCTTTTATTTCTGCCATTCATTACTTCTTTTGTAGTGTTTAGAACAAGATCTACTCAAACCAGGCTCACAACACATACTGAGTTATAATAACGTGCTGCTTTTCAACATGGTTAAGGGATCTCCAAAGATATTCAGACTGTATTTGGTCTCCTAATGACACCAGAATACAACAGAAAAAAAATCCAAAACCCACAACAATTTAATCGTATATCACTATACAGAGAGGAGGCCAATGTTGCCTAAATTTGTGTTATAAATTAGTGTTACATTTATTAAAGCCACATAACAAGTCAGTGGCAGAGTGCTTCAAGCACCTGCATTGACATTAACTTACCGTATCAAAAGAGCAGAACAAGCAGCAGAAGTTCGATTTATGTAAGTTTAAACTGGTCCTTTGACAAAGTTAAAAACAACAGTCTATGACAGAAATATGAAATGAACCTTCAAATAGTTACTTAGTCTTCAGGAAAAAATATGGCCTCTTCAACAGGGAAAGAGTTCCAGAGGATGAGGAGTGGAATGTCGAAACACTAATAGCAATCTATACTTAACTAAAACAAAGCCATCTCATTTCCCCCTTCTTAAAAAAAAAGCCTGCAACAAAACAATGTAACTAGAAATCAAGAAAGCATAAACTTAATATAGACTATTTTAACTAGAGAAAACATTAGAAATCCATTTATTAAATACTCCTACTGCTTGTGAAGACAGCACTTGAAAATTCCATACATTTTGTAAAACAAAAATTGATAGAAGCTTATGGGAGGCAGAAATAAAAATATCTTAATTTCTCAATTTAGACATACGCATTTTATACATATAATAGGCCCCTTCAGCTTTTTTTAAACACACACACAGTCCAGACCTGCAACAGCATTTCAATTGCACTTTAAAATGATTATAGTAAATAGCATAGTTTCAGTCCTGCCAATTTACAGTTACACTCTTGGTTCTATGCTTTAGTAATTTAATATGCTATTTTATATCAATTGCTCGTATTTTATCTATTCCACCTTAGAGACACAGGGCGTAAGAAATTGATGCTGACAAAATAATTTGGAATTCTCAAGTAGTACAGACAAAAATTGACAGATCACAGCTGCCTATTTTAATGGGAAACGAAACCATTACTTCACTAATTAATACAGCGCAAGATGAATTTTTTCCTTCTCAATTCTGTTACTTAGTTGTGTAAAGACAACACACGCGTAACGTGCCTTACCAGAGACGGTCTGCATTAACGGCATCATCGTACAACAAGATATACAGGCAAAACCCACCAACCACCAAGGCGTGGAATGTGGACACTGTCCTGAAAAAGAGATCACAGTCACAGGGAGATTCTGCCGCTCACACCTTTCTCTTCTGTCCTTAAGGCTGGATGGTTTTTTAAAGATATTTGCAACGGCATCCAGATACCTCTGTGCAAGACAATCATCTCTTCTTTATATCCAACCGCTCATACAACGTCAGGTGGAAAAAAAACAGTCAAAAAGAAGGAATCTATTGGATTGGAGGTAGGGTTCTACAGAACCTATAGAAAGTAGGGTTCTTAAAGTAATTTAGATCTACATTTTCCTCTGATTTCCCAAATATTACCCTTAAAGACAATATGACATCCAGTCCTCTAACAAATACCTACTGTACTGTCCCATTTCCTGCTGAATTGGTTTGCATTTCATATTCAGATTGGCCCACTAGTCCTGCAGCAGCAGCCTTCTCCTTTCATGCACCGAATTAAGAGATTATTCCTAAGAAATCTGCCAAGTTCAGGTTTTTGAAAGAGGGGCATTAAATGAAAAATCCTACGAAGGGAAGTTTCAGGAAGAATTTCTACTGCATTTGAAGTAGCTTCTGGTTTTCAAACGAAGCTTCATGGTCCACATGAACGAGCAGCTCACATCTTTTATTATTTAGGACAAGAGGAATATAGAAAGCCCCAGTAATCAGAGTTGCCTTGTCTACACTTGGGTACTAAAGACGGTTTTTCCAAAAGACACGGTCTGAAGCATACAGGCTGCACGCTTTAACGCTACTAGACACTGCATCGAGCACTCCGCAGTTACTGACTGCCTTCCCACTTTTCAAGTGTGACTAGGAAGCAAAAAAAATAAAATTGTGCCCAAATAGCTCTGCTGAATTATGGATACTATTTGAAAGATGAGAATTCTAGGTTTGATGCTCAAAAAAAAACCCACATTTGCACCATATTCACAGCATTCACAATATGCACACCAACATACAACATACAAAGTCCAGTTATTAGTCTTGTCTTTGTACATGTTGAATACACTTAAAAGTTATTAGTATTTTAAATGTGCTCAAGTCACTCGCAGGACTCTAAACTCTACCATGCAAGAGCTGAAGAAAACATCTTACTTCCTGCAGAAGACTTGGCAAAGAAAGGGTAGGTTATTACCCCCAGTCTGTTTCCAAAAGTTATGTTACTGCTTATTGGCATTAAAAGATTCTGAAACCTTTCATAAAGGAAGTATCTATTTACAATTGGGTTAACACGTGTCATCGTTTTATTTTCAGCACTATTTTCAACAGTGTTCCAAAAACGTGAGTGGAGATTAATAGAATATGAATAGTCAAGTGTAACAAGCTGGATGAGAGCATCTGCTAACCGTTCTATCTGTGCTCCCCCTTGTATCAGAACTTTAATGATAATTAACAGTTTAATTAAAATGCCTACTCTTGCAACACAGAATTAACAGAGAGGTAGGAGCTTTGTTTCCTTTTAAAACAAAGTATGGTATATAATATTCGTGTTTGAGAAATACTTGGGAATTTTGAACTTTAGGAGAGAATAATGCTGAAAGAAGAAGAATTTGTCCTAGTTTATAGCTTATTAGTTTACAGTTGCAGTTTGTCTCAGGAGCGGCTGTTTATCCAAACCTTAGGCTCTAGAATAGAAGCTCTACTCAAGCACAGCACTTGAAGGAGGAGGGGTTAAAAAAAAAATTAAAACAAAGCAGCAGCATATTTCCTCCTTTATTCTGGACTTTGAAGTTTCTCCACAGAAGGGACAGAGGGAGGGAATCAGTGCAACACTCCATTTTAAAACGGAATCTAGGTCAAGCTATCAAGCTCCGTGCATTTCCTTGAAATTACTGTCAAAGCTTGCATCCTTTAACTCCTCATTGAACTGCAAAGAGAAGAGTTACGCTGATTAAGTCGCATGTTTGTTCCTTTATTATTGAACATATAAATTTTTTTCACAACTGCTTAACAGCAGTGCAAGCATTTATTATAGAAGACGTGACGGGAATTCCTGCCCAACAAATTAAAGAGTTACACTGCATCTGTGTCAAAGTAGAGTTTTTAACTCAATTCAAGTGTCCTCATACTTAAGACTCCAGGAGCAATTACTTCATTGGTTCTTAATTCTCAGAAGGTCAGAATGAACAAATTGACAGTACGGAAAACTCAGGCCAGAGCCGCAGCTCAAACGTTTCGTCACAAAACCCTCCAAACAGTAACTATATTTTGAATGCTGCTGTTCACTTCAGGAAGATGCCCTCTTCCAGACCCAGCTGAGCTGATAAAAATGCAAAACCATCCTCTGTGCCAGTTTCCTTCAGGACTGCCAACAGAACCATTTTTGTGAGCACTCCCTGCGCCAGTTCAGCACAGGACAAAAGAACAACCATCTGCTTTTCAATTATTTAAGTTAACCCAACTTATTTTACTGGGAGGTAGTAACTTTCTCTACCTGTGCAGCTCTCTGCAAAGTACGTACTTGTCCATCTACATCCTCTGAGCATTTAAGGCACACCTTAGGGTGTCTCTTCATTTTGGTGAAACACCGGAGCGACGGGGCAGTTTCACAGAGCACCCTGTTTAGTTAGCTGAGTTAACAGTTAATCTCGTGTTGAAACACAAGCAGAGTTAGCCTTTCCTCATGCCTTCCTCAGGAATAACGTCAACACGCTGTTGATAACATCAACCATGCTTTAGGTTTCATGCCTTTTAACTCCAGAACTGGATGCAGCACTGGACCACTACTCATCTGTGCGCTAGCATCTACATCCTGCTACCAACCCCAGGAAAAAAAACACGGAAACAACTAAAAAAAGGACACAGCCTGGGGTGCTGTATCAACATGCCTAGTTAAACATCTTACTACCAAGTAGCCCCGAGATTACGGAGTAGCTTATTTCCAGCACGCTTGCGATGCAGTAAAACAACTCCGACGTTATTATGCAAAGCACAACAACTTAGCACAGCGCTACCGATTCTCAGAAAGCCTATTGTGCAATTCAAGGGTCACTTGATGGGGCTTATAGACAAGAGTTCCAACACGGTACCAGATTAGTTTCCCTGCCTGCCTCTATTGTCAATTGTAACAGAGATAAACACAAGCTGCGCCGGTATCATGAACCGACATCCTATCAAGTGGTGTAGCAGAGAGGTAGAGATTCAGAGATCAAACCGAAATTATGACGGTGCCTTTAAGAGCACTGCAGGTGGACATCTGCCAAATGTAAGGGCCAGACTATTTAGAGTTGCTAATGCTGCCTAGGACAATGGGAACAACTTTAAAAGTCTCCACCTGATACTGCTTTTAAACAGCGCTGAGGAACAGCGAGAGGACTAATGCATTTTGAGTGCAGTGACAGCCATGTAGCACACTTTTGTTTTTAGCTTCAAATTTGAGAAACACATGAAAAAAATATTTTAAAGTTCAAACGGGCTACTCAAGCATAAAGTTATACTGTATCAAGCCGTTTCAACCAGAGAGCCTTATGTACTGTACTACACCAAAGATGCACTGAATTTCTTGGAAAGCCGTAATTTACATAGAACAGGTCGTAGAAGCACCAGGAGAGCAGAGAGCAATCCGCTTGGCGCCCAAAAGCACGACCAGAAACATCACAAAATAAACTGCAACAGTTCTGATTTTCATGTATGTTCGGGGAAAAGGAATTTCGTCCTTCTTCTCCTTACCAGAAGCTTCACAGAGAAGCAATTTAAAAATTAATCCACTTCAGCTTATTACCTTTCAGCAGCCACTGTTGGTTTTTTTCCCCGGACTTTCCCTTGGGCATCACTGGCTAATAAAGCATTTAACATACAATGGTTTGTAACGCCGTGCGTTCAAGAGCAGGCCTCGGCATTTCACATGCAGAATCTGTCAAGTGCCTAGAACCACCCCTCTCCTCTTCGCAGGTGTTTAACGATGTTTTCTGCAGTTTTATAGATGCGCACACAGGTGGTTCAAATGTTGGCAATTTCAGGTAAGCTATTAGCTGTAGTTTGTTTTGAACACTCTACCTTGAATTCCATTCGATCTTCCTTTTTTCGCTGAGGTTGTTAAAACCAGGTGTTATTCGTGCTGACACCCAAGAACTCACGACATGGAACAGGAGCTGAAATACAGTCAAACTGGCAACAGCAATGCCAATAGTCAGGTTGCTGAAGGAAGCCATTGTTCTTCAGCCTGTGAAGACAAGCAGAAGGTAATTTCACTATTTATTTTAAGCAGGTACAGAAAGCCTTTTTGACAGCTAACTTATCAACAGAAATATTATTCGCTAAAAGTTTCCTCCTGTTCAACATTTCTACTTCAGTCTCAATAGTCTAAAAGTATCCCCAGACTTTTATATGTAAATGTTGCATTTTGGTTTGGGGGTTTTTTTAAACGTTTGCATACTACGCTCTTCCACTGCCTGAAGTTTTACCTGGACAGAAGGGGCAGGGAGGACCACTGCCCAGTGCGACCGCCAGCTCAGAAGCCACCACTCCTGGCCCAAGAAGCTCCAAAGTTAAAACTCATCTCATGCTCACCAGACTGACTGCTGCTGATGGGATTTTTTAAAAGCAACAACGAAACCAGATAAGCGTCGTAGAGAGATCTTCAGGTCAGCCTCAGGAAGCGGTGGCCTTGCTGCAGCTTTACGTTTGTATTCTTAATAGAGACAAGAGTTCTCAACTTGCACTTTGCCCACGGTTGAGGGTTTCTCCCTGTGATAGTGCACAGGCAACCCTATTTGAGTTTTTTTTCTCCTTCGCGTCAAGTCTCAACTTTGCACCATCTCAGAACACACGGAAAAGCTTTCTATTACCGGCGCTAATGCACTTTTCCGATGATGGAGGTTTAGCTATTTTATGAGGTCTAAATAAATAGCTAAACGAATCTGAACAGAAACGTCCGTTTCTAAATGCTTCGGTCATTTCTCCTGAGCCGCCAGGATTTTGCAAGACAGAAAGATATTTTCCCAGAAGCCACAAACTTCTGACATACATCTCTGTTTTGATGGCGTCATGAAGTGGTTTATATTCCAAGACTGGCAAAGGTTACAAGCTCATCAAAAGTCAATTTGTACTAAGTTGAACAGAAAAGAGAAAATCAGCCAAATGGCTTAATTTAAAATATTTAAAGAAATAAATATTTTAATAGCCATTACAGTAATTGCTGTCACTTATTTTAGTTTTACTGAAGGAAATATCTTGAGATAAAATGAAGACTTTGAGGCTAGCGTAATGTGATGTTTCTACAACAGCCTAATGGTCAGCAAAAACTGGTACAATTATATAATACAATTATGTTCACCTTTAGTTCACATGCATTATAGAATGAGTGGCTTAGATTATGGAAAGAAACTTGAACTTCGGGGGAAGAGGAGAAGAAAAGCCCACCAGTTAATATATTTTTTTAAAAATTAAGTACAATATTCTCACTCGGTGGTGTAAACAGTAAATATATTGAAACACGGTTTTTATATAAACTTAAGGCTTTAACAGAATGTGTATTCCTTCTAGATCAGGAAAAATAAAAAACCCAAACTTTCGCCTTCAAAGATTTAGAAGCAGAAGCTGCAATAACATCAAACTTTTTCCCCGCTTCTTTTTCTTTTTTTTTTTTCTTTTCCCTCCCAGAATTGCAGAGTAAAAAAGTGAATTATCTGAAAACTTCCTCTGAGTAGGACCCAGAGGAAAAGCTACAGTTATACAAGCAGAAAAATAAGAGCAGTTTTGCTGAGTGAAACCTGCATCCGTATCATACGGATTTCGCATGGTCTTTACTTCAGACCAGCTTTAACCCTGTCCCAGGGACTCTGCAGTAGTTTTATTATATTTCATGTGCTCTTCGGGGCCATCTTCCCGCTCAGTTTAACCCAAAAGGAATCCAGCCAAATTCCCATTTCAAATACTACCCTGAATATTCAGTGCTCGCTCAAGTACTTTTTCAACTTTTTTCCACGTATTTCTCTATTTGCCGTCACAGACCAAGAAGATACAAAATACAAATCAAATTCTATGCCCTTTTTAAGCAGTTTAAAGGACTAGAGACAATGGGTATTCGGCTTGATTTTCTAAAACGTTTCTCTCTGAAGAAATAAAACTACCAGTTCAGTTTTATATCTTCCAGTTTAAACCCACTGATGAGCACGGCATTGGACCATGTTAATTTAAAAAAAAAACAAACCAGTTTATTCAATTCCTAAAATGAAGAAAGCCAGGATGTGTTGAAGACAATTCTCTTCAGAAAAATAGCAAAACTACTGAACGTCAATCACACCTACCTCAGCCTTTTGACTAAAATATAGCAACTCTCATGACGCTACCAACTTTATTCACCTGCAATAACTATGCCAGTACCTCCAAGTTTCCAAGACACTGACATAATCTCTTGGACAAAAGAAAGGCATGTTTCGTTCAGTTTCCTGAGCACAGGAGATTTTATTAGATAAGTAATGTCTCATCTTGTGACAGGTAGTACAGGAGATTACATGATTAAACTCAAAACCTCCCAACGCATTACAAGAGCTAATCTTTCTTCTCAGGAGCCTGCACAGGGAATTTGTTCTGAGCGTAAGTACTTGCACGATCTGACTTTCAGAAGTATCGTGTACCTGTACCTCTCAGAACTTTTAGCAGCAATTTCAGAAGCACAATGCCCATGAAGGAGAAAGGTTGTAAACTGTGGTTTACCAGATTCTTTTTATTTAAAAGACAAATCATTCAAGTTGTTGAACTACAGCTTGTCACTTAAATATCATACGCTTCTGATTACAGATGATTTCTTTACGGGGTTAGTAAGTCAAAGGCGGCTTCAACTACACTGTGTTTTTCTGCCCCAGTATCTTCTTGTAGCTGTCCAGCAAAGTCTGATCAAGGCACAGAACTTCATGCATTATATATCAGCAGACACTTTATCACCCAAACTACGCAGTCATTGATTACCATTCAGTCAGCTGAGAGGCTTTTTGAGCTAGCGGAAGGCTGGGTGGGGTGGGAGGTTTAGGGTAACTAGTTTGTAATTCAGGAAAAAAGGTTTGTAATTCAGGAAAAAAGGTACTCTGGCCGTGCTTGTGCTTCACCATTAGTTTTCGAGCAGCGGTCTTCTCCTGGCTTACCCAAAACTACTGTCTTAACCATTCAGTTCGACAGTAATTACAAGTGACCAGAACTTCACTCTCCCAGTTTTTCAATTTAGTCTTTAGGTAAATAAATGTCAGCAAACACTTGAAACTAGCAATTTTCAGGCAAGCATTGCTTACACATGTCTAGGGCAGCATCAAGTTGCTCTATTGACCCCAGTAATTTTGAAAAAGCTCTTCAATCATACTCAGTAAGAGCCGAAAATACGCTGTTTTCACCTGCTATTAACATACTGTGGTTTTCTTGCAATTCTGTTTCTATTTGAACTTCACAACAAAAAAAAAATACTGACTCAACATTCATTCAACCCCGGTATGAAACCATTACCAACTTCTGACGGAATCAAGTCAACACTTACTGAAAGAGGACTAAGCGCTGTACCATCAACGGCATTTAACATTTACGTTCTCCTCATCTCACTGCAGCCACATCAGTTTTTCACATCATAAAAATAAGAAATAGCAGCAGCACAGCCACAAGACTATAGCACAGGAGAAGCTATCAGGCCCGCCTGGATCGCTTCCCTCAAGGATTTCAAGATAAATTGGATCAACTTCCAAACAAGATTACACCCTAAAGCTGCCAGGGACACCAGGACATCCCATTGCGCCCTGACGGTTTAAAACCGAGAGCCAAATCCGATCCTCGTCCACTCGCCACGCTCATTCGCAGGCGGCAACCCCGGCGATAAAAACCTCTGCAGAGCCCGAGCTGCGCCGCCGGCTCCCCGGGGCAGTTCCCCTCGCTCCGCTTCGCCCCGACTGTGCCGCGTTTGGGACCTCACCTCACGGCAAGCGGCCTGAGGGAGCAACACGGCGACATCCAAGCTACTCACAGCTCCAGCCGTTCCCGCCTCGGAGGAGGACGGGGCGAGCCGGGCGCTGCGGTTCCACTCACCTACCGCCGCGGCTGGAAAGCAACAGGGAGGAGGAAGGGAGAAAGCCCCCAGGCTCCGGGGAGGGACCGGGCCGGGGGATTACCTCGCTCTCCGTCAGCCGAGGGGCCCCGCCGTTCGCGCCCGCTGCCGGTGCGGCGGGAGGCGGGGAAGGGCCGCTGCACTTTGCGCTCTCGGAGCGGCGGCGCCGCCGGCTGCGGCCCCGGGGGCGGCACCGCCCGCCGCGGTGGGGGG
>JAVSBS010023319.1:6241-19013 GCA_033124195.1 Coracias cyanogaster
TATAAATATATGAGGGCTGGGTGTCAAGAAGAAAGGGGCAACCTCTTTTCACTTGTGCCCTGTGATAGGACAAGGGGTAATGGATGCAATCGAGAGCACAGGAAGTTCCACCTCAACATGAGGAGGAATTTTTTTTACTGTGAGTGTTACAGAGCACTGGAACAGGCTCCCCGGGGAAGCTGTGGAGTCTCCTTCTCTGTAGACTTTCAAGACCTGTCTGGATGCATTCCTGTGTAACCTGCCATAGATTCTATGGTCCTGCTTGGCAGGGGTGTCCTGGTTTGGCCAAGACAGGGTTAATTTGGTGCAGCCAGGCTATTCTATACCATGCTAAGATCATGCCCTGGGGCCAGTTCCAGTTTGGCGCCAGTTCCGGCTTCAGCGGTTTGGCAACGGTCTGTGCGGTCGGTCCGTCCCCTTGTCCCAGTATTGCCCATTTCTGTCTATTGCTTCTTTCTTACTGTTGTTATTGCTGTTGTTACTGTGATTGTTTCTTACATGTCTCTGTATTAAGCTTTCCTTATCTCAACTCAAAAAGGCATTTGAAAACTTTTTTTTCCTTTCTCTGTCCATGGCCTGCAGTGTGGGGGGGCAGCAACAGCAGCCACGTGGTTTGGCTACTGCAGAGACCTGCTGCGGCTTTACTAAACTACCACAAGGGGGTTGGACTCGATGATCTCCAGAGGTCCCTTACAACCCCTAACATTCTATGATTCTATGAAACAACACTGAATTTGTTCTTTCATTTGAAGTCTTTGGTACATCTGCAAGGAAATATTATAATCAATTGCTGGTATCAGATATATTAGCACATGTTAGAACAAGCTCTCCTCTAACGTTAATGTAATATAAACTGGTTAACATTCTGCAGTATTCCTGCATTTGCAGTGTTGTGGATAGAAACTGTTAGCAATACTGAATTATCATAAATTTACCATGCAACTGTCTATTGAAGTATGGGATAGGATTATCAAATCCTTCCTTTTCTTGTTTTGCCTACATTAAAATTTGAGTATGTTGAAACTCCCAGACTTAAGCTACCTTGTGTTTTCCAATGTGGAAGAAAAGTATTCTGGGATTTTGAGTCCAGTACAACTCAAGGCAAGTTTGAACCATAGTCACCTCCTAAATCACAAGCTTCCCCAATCCTACCCCTGGGGCTGATCTCAGGCCGTCTTCTCCCACCAGCACATCCACTGGCCTGGAGCCCCATGAGGGTCCTCTAGAAACTGTTTACATCACCCCGTGAACAAGGTGAGGGAATAGTGGTTAAAAGACCACTAGAAGCAATGTAACTTCTCTTTTAAGGTACTACGGCTCTCCTAGTATTTATGAAAATATTCCTAAAGGGTCTCTGGAAATAAAAGATAAATGGATTTAGGGACTGAAAAGAATGGGAAAGAGCAGATCTGTGTTATTTAAACTTGAAGTGAATGGG
This sequence comes from Coracias cyanogaster, assembly GCA_033124195.1. Classification (NCBI taxonomy): domain Eukaryota; kingdom Metazoa; phylum Chordata; class Aves; order Coraciiformes; family Coraciidae; genus Coracias; species Coracias cyanogaster. Next base: position 7,680 of record JAVSBS010023319.1, read on the forward strand.
AATGCTGAACGAATTCTATGGTTGTTTCTATGCATCAAAGTTATAAACCAAATTACACAGAAGAGGTAGTGGCACAGGTTAAAAAAAATAGTGTTGTACAATAAACCAGAGATTATTTTACGTTGATAGGAATAGTATATAATGTGCTGGACAGTTTATTCATATATCCCTCAGATAAGCTTACAAAAAAACCTTAAATCTGAGCAGTTAACCATGTGTGCCAAATTAGTCATTCTTAAATAGGTTTTACTGTCAGCTTTGCAAAGTTGCTGAGTCACAGTTTAAGTGGTTAACCCTGAAATACAGGCTGATAACAGGTTTACCATTTATGCTTCTGATCTTCAACTTTGTAAGATGGAAGAAAAATATGTTAAAATAACACAGAGCTAGTGCAAAAAGATTGTGCAATCAGATGCTGTTCCCTATTTAGTGCGGCTACATTACCAAATGGCAACAGCAAAGCATAAGTTGTCATCTGCTGACATTTAATTCAGTGGAAAACAGGAAAAATGCACTGTTAGAAAGTGATACCAGAATCACTAGGGATTTGCAGAGATATAAAGAGACAGATAAACACAACAAAAATCAATATGGTTAGTGTCCTGGGCTCTATCACAGCTTCACAAAATGATACAGCTTGTATTTACAGTTGGGAATGATGTCCTCAAATAGTGGTGGCATTGCCACCATTACATGGTCTGGTGACCAGCTTAACATCATCACTCAGACTGTGAAAAGACAAACCGCACTTCTTTTAATCACTGGAGGACAGGAAATGAATGACCGCTACACTGTTTTTCTTTAGAAGGTGTCAGGCATGGTATGGTGCAGACAGAGATGTCTGAGCCAGTCACGAAATGCAAAGTGAACTTCTACCAGGTGGATCAAATATTTTAAGTTCCAGGCAGCAGTGTTCATGATCTGATATTAAACAAGTGTTGCTAGTTTGGTTTTGTGAGCAGATTGATAGTTGGTATTTGGAATTGTTCCCTAAGTGACTATTATTCACGGTTATCTTCAGAGGAACATTGCAAATGTTTCCTTCCAAAGGAGACTGGCATGAAAATAGTTACTATGTTATGCAGAAGTAGTTTTATAGTGCCATTGAGTGTTGAGTGTCAAGGTTAAAACACACATATGGAAGGAAGACAGTCATGGTCATCTTCCTTGCCTGTGGTAAGCCAGAGGTTTTATAGGCCTAAAGTATGTAAAAAAAAGAAAAAAAAGAAAGTAGGTAACTGATCCTAACATATCATTCAGGAAAATTTTTCCTTGGAGTAAGGCTGCGTGTTTGACATCTGCAGTTGCTAAACCATGAGTGACTTAGTAATTACAAGTATCGCTATTGCAATGATTTTTGAAATATCTATAAACATCTCTGTCACATGAATGTGATGCCATGGCTTTGTGAAGCTTGTTGCAGTGTAGCATCTGGACTAATGCTAGACCTGAACTTTAAATGATCATGTATTCTTCAGAAATTGGCACCTGACACCTTTTCCAGTGCTGCTGTTTTTCTGTGCTCAGGAGTATGTGATTCCTGACTTGGGGAAATGAACAGGGCAGCTGTGCAGAATTCCTCATGTTGCACATACCCATGTGTGAAACCCCCTACCCTTGGCAACATGAGGGTTGAGCCGTTCTTGCTTCAGTTTTCTTTGTGCAAACAAGGCAGTGCAGGAGAAGACACCTCAGTAACGTAGCTAGGGCGGGCTGGCAGTATGGGGAATGAAGGGCAAGGAGCAGTGGCTGTTGATAGCCTTACTGATTCATTCTCCCTTTGCCTTGAGAGTCTCGAGCTCCCATCTGTGTACTTCAGTTATTAAAAACTGCATTCTAAGTTCCTAACTGCAGGCAAGGTTTTATGAGTGAGTGGTGTAATTCTTGTGATCAAAGCATGAGCTTTGTTTTTTCAAAATGATACACAAGCATCAATTAATTGTTCCCATGTCTGTTGAAGCTTCCCTCTCATTCTGAATATCAGAGAAAAAAATCCCCTTTCTTTTTTCTTCTCAAATGAGATTTGCTGTTTGATTGATACTCCTTTTATAAGAAAATTCAGATATGAAAGCCTAGAGGCAGTGATATCTGGAAAGAGATATTTACTATCAGTTTGTGTTGACTTTATTGTTCTGGCTAGGAGGATTTCATTTGGCCTGAATAGTCATCCTGGACTACTGGAAAACAGTAACTGTACAAAAATGAATAGCATTTTGTTAAATTGTCACTTGAGTCATTGTTACCATCACAATTATTTTGATGACATACTCAAAAGAATTCATTGTCTCATAGTACAACTATTGTGCTGTCATTCTGATTTTGTAAAATAAGAAGGTTTATTTATTTAGATCTTGATTTATACATGCAATAAATGACAGCTTTCACTCCTAGGTAAAGACAGAACTTCAGAGTGAAATCAGATACTTTGAAGTATTTTTAATGTTAGAGGTTCCTTTTTAACCAGAAGGTTGAAGATGCTCCCAAGGAAGGTTAGACTGCAAGAGACCTAAACTCAGAACTTTGTAACCAGGAGGTATACGGCCAGAAGAGCTCATGTAAGGCAACACCACCCCATTACAAACAAGCACAACTTCAATTTAAGCTCACTAAGAATCTTGTCTGTAGGGTTTTTGCCTTAATTTAAAGTTACTTTTAGGGCACTGATGGGAAGACCTGTTTTATTCATGGATAGTAATGGCTTCATCAGAGACATTGAGTCTGATCATCAATTGTTAATTAAATTTCTAATTATTTCTAATAAGAATATTAAAAAGAAAAATGTCATAGTAAAAACCCCTGTCATATTTTATTAAGCAAGTTGACCCTCTAATTTTCACGTTTCTGCAAGAACTTTAAAAATGTCACTTTAAATTAGATTGCAGCCTATTGCTGAAGTGCTGAGGAAAGTAACCATTCCATTCTTTTTGTTTTAATGCCACAATCTCAAGCTATATTGCAACATCTTGACGAGCATTTCTGCTGCAGCTAAAGCAAAGCCTTTATCACTGGTCTCTGCACTGAGTGTGCCTGGATTTAGAATCCCTTATGCATGAAAACTCCTAACTAAATCAGTACAAGATTGATTAGCCCAGATGCTCATGTATGAAAATTTCTGATCACATGAAAATTTCTGTTGTGCAGCTTTGGTACTGCACTTGCTTGCATTGCCTGGGAGCTGTGGTGGGAGAGGGCTGTGCTGGGACCCTCGTGGTCCATGTAGGATGGGACACGCATCGCTGGCTGCAGGGGCTCGGCAGGGGCAGAGAGGCAGGTGCTGCTCTTACCTTTGCAGGAGGAAAAAGCTGGTTTTACCCTGCCTTGGTGAGCCAGCCTCTGCGAGGAGACGAGAAGCAGCCTGTGCAGGGGGATTGAGGCATCACTAGCACATCTGGCCTGTGGCTCTGTGAGCAAAACACTCTGTCAGAGCCTTGCAGAGCTTCTCCTGAGGAGTAAGAGATGGTGTTCCACAAAACTCTGAAAGGAAGAGCAGGGAACAAGTGTGATGGTTCCTCCCTTCCTCCTCGTGTCTCCCTTGAATGTGAGGTAGTTGCCAGCTAGAGGATCTGAAGAAAAAGGAAGGGAGAAAATGACACAAAATAGTGTAGCAGTTGCCAGCATCTATCCTAAAAGGTGTAGAACCAGGCAGTCCTCTGAGATGATTCAGTGAAGAGTTGAATTCATTTATTTTTGAAGTTTTTGATATTTCTATTTGAGTTTTTAAAATTAATCTGCGGTGTTTATCTGAGTACTTGCTGCTGACAGGCGGCAGAGGAGCAGCAACAACACAGCTAGAGGAGAGGGCAGTTTAGCATACGGTACATTGGGTGCTGCTCATTTCTCTGCTGTGAATCCATGAAGCTATCACTTGTAATGCAGAAGGGAGGGTGGGAATGCTCTGCTGCCTGCGTAGTTCAGCCTCCAACAGCAAGAGTGTCACTGAAAATGGCATTGAAATGACATGGGCATTACCTGGAGAGATGCACAATGACATTAAACCAATAAGAGGAAATAAAGGAATACTTATGGGTGAGGGTAGTGTTACTAATATTACTGACGATCACTGTTAAAGCTCTCAAGATGTGTGTCCATTTGATGGAAGCTGGAAGAGGAAGAGGTAAGGTTGGAGGCAGCAATGGCCTTGACAAACCCAGAAACAAGGGCAGTTACGGCAGTTGGGCGGTGAGCAGTAGAAGCCCACAGAAGTGATATAAACTGTGTGACAGGTTGGCAGTTACAGTGCTGGCTTTGTTGATGCTGTTTCCCAATATTCAGAGGCACAGTGGCTGGCTGTTCCCGTCCCCTCCCCCAGCCAAACACCAACATGCTCTGAATTATCAAAAGCCCAAACTGCCTCATTCATGTGTGCGCATCACTTTGACAGAAACAGGCTTGGGGGAAAAAAGCAAAACCAACTAGCTAGCAAGGTGATACAGTGTCATTAGTAACATAAATTATAGGACATCAGCTGTCCTCAGCAATTCTGAGTCAGATACCTGCACCGGCTCCTGTTATCAAAAATGTTGTTACTGTCGTCTGTGCAGATCTGGATTTTAGAACATAAAACCAAGCAGTGACACGGGAGCAGCTGCAGCTGTGGCAGGAAATATAAGCAATTGCATGAGTACAATATATGGTTTATGTTTTTAATAGTGTGTCTTGGTAATAGGAAGGAAAAGAGAGTTTGTAGAGTTGAAAACAGTGTAGCAGGGCTTAGTGTCTCCAGACTTGACATTTTGGAAAGGATACTGGATATTCTGTTAATGTGGATGTAGTCAAATATGTTACTCATTCCATGGATATATAAAAGGACAGAGGAACTTTTCTTGGAATGGGCTTTAGTACTTTTGCTGTCAGAGTAGGGCTGTTTGCTTGTTCATTTGGTTGGGTTTTGTGTGGGGGTTTTTTGTGTGTGGTTTTTTTGTGTGTGTGTGTGTGTGTGGTTGTTTTGGTTGTTTGATCGTTTTGTTTGGTTGGTTGTTTTTGCCAGCAGTAGCCTAAAAATAGAACTATTGTGAAGGGCTTCATAAAGATACATGATAATATAATCTGAGTAGAAGCTCTGCATGTGTTCTGGCAGGAATGTGTTAAGGTACTTAATGACTGCCTTTGCACATTGCTAATTTGGACTGGTATTTTTAGTTGTATTCCCATTAGGAATGGCACAGAGTTTCTGACAGCATCTCACAGACAGCTTTGATAGCAGACTCCCAGGGGAAGGGGGTACTACGGAGCTGCAGCAGCCATCCCACCATTAAGGTTGATGCCTGCCTTACTCTGATAAACCCAGTTTTCAATTAAATAAAATTTCCAGAAACAAAAAACCTCCTAAAACTGCACATCCTGTTCTTTCCGGTAAGGTGTTTAATTTTTTCCCTGAAGTTCAGGTGAAGGCATTCTGGATGTATGTTAAAGCTGTATATATCCAACTTACCCTATGTCCTACCAACCTTAACCTGCAAATTCTTGATTGGTGTTACATTGTTCGTTGTGTTTGAAAGCTGTGGTGTTTTTCTCCATCTCTTCTCCCTCTGTTTTTATAATAGCAGACTGGGAAATGGGAGAGAAGCACTTTACAGAGCTTGCAATAAGCAATGTAATAGACTATGAAAACTTGCAGAGATGCTCAACCAAGAGTTCCGCAGATAAATTATACGAAGAAGAAGAGGATTTAAAAGGATGGAGTTTTTTTTATTTTTCTAGTTTATTTTACTTACTAAGACTGCACTATGATAAACTGTTTGCATATTTAAATATATCACATATGGAATAATTCTTCAGTCCAATGATACGAATGATCTGGGGTAAAAAAATAATTTGTGACACCAGAAATCATAACTTAATGAAACATAATGTCTGTGGGACTGAAAAAAAGAGCTGGTTTTGGTTTCTCTAATATTCATAATCAGAAGTAATGTTCCATACAGGGCTGTGAGATTAGTCCTATTGGGCGTGCAACAGGAGCAGTTCTCAGAGTCTGCAGGGACTGTTTTTACTCTTTTATTAGTATCTGAGTTTTAGAGGGCCAGAGCCCTTGTGATTAATGCTACTGGGAGGCCAGAGAGTGCCTGGCTTGTATGCTGGAGACAGAGAGGACTGCTCTGATGTATTGGTAGTGGATTGCAAGTGGCATGCAGAGTAGATGCCTGGATTATTTTGAAAAGTATATGTTTGATTTATTTTTTACCATGTTTTTTTCTTCCAAATAACCAATTTGAGTATCCGTGAGTATACTCATTTTTTAAGCATGATGTCAGGAGTAGTTCTTGCTGTTTGTTAGACTTTGTTAGTGCATGTTTTTTTGGATGGGAGTGTTCAGAGAACTAAAATACCCCCAAAATGGAGCAGTATATTGATTTTTCTCCAGTCATCTTTGTCATAAAAAATTCTTACAGTACATCTCTGATGGACAATGTGATTTGTGTATTATCCTGTTTTCAGTGTCTATTGCTTCTCATGGCTTTTATTTCCAAAGAGTGGCCAGCACTGGAAGGCAGGTGTGGGGTACAAAGTACCTGCAGCAGTAGGAGCTAAGGCTTTCTGTGGGCTGCAGAGAGGCAAAGTGCAGAAGTAGTAACTGCTGGATGGTGACAAATCCAAGACAGTTGAACTCTGGGTTTGTGTACAGAAGACCTGGGAGGCTTTGAGCTAGCTCACAGGTAGGTTCTGAGTTTCTGCACATTGCTCTTCACTGTCCTCTAACTAAAAATATTTTGTGGAACAGAGAGTGCAGGCACCTTGCTTTGGATTTGCCTAACTCCCACTGTGTTCAGTGCATCATTCTGTTGATGAAAGCAGAGCCGGTTCACTTGGTGAACAAAACTGGCTCTTTTATGCAGGAGAATATGTCTCTAAATGTCAGGTGAATGTGCTGGGCAAAATACAAGTAGCTGCTCAGGTAATGCATGCAGACTGTTAGCAGAGACTGGGTGTTCTCAAAGAACTTGGGAAGTAAGAGGGGGATGGCACAGCGGGAGGGGACTCTCCTGGAGGCTGTGTGACAGCAACAGGCATACATTGTTTACAAAGGAAAGAATTTCCTCAGTATAAGTGCCCTTATTCAAATTGTTTTTTGCCGTCATTTTACATAAAAGCCAGTTTGTATCAACTCTGTGGGTAATAAGAGTCACCAGGCTTGGTGACACCCCTCTAATTTCTTTTCCTCATCTCCAGTATAGGCAGATTTGTAACAGTAATGCATAGCAATACTTGATCTTGCAAAATAATGGTGCTTGTTATCCAGTAGCAACACCTGAGCACGTATCCAGCACCACTGGGGAGGCACTTTGGTTGGAGGGGGGGAAGAATGAGCTGCTCATAGGGAGGCCATGTGGTAGCCTTCCACATGTGAGCAGGGTGGGCAGGGCTGGTGATGGTAGCCAGCATCAACCCCAAGCCTGACGGTCACCCCACAAGCTGATGGTGGTGGAGCAGGTCTGGGGACAGGCTGGGAGGTTGGCTCACAGGTCAGGGTTCAGGATCAGTGGGTACAAAGACAGGCATGGGCATGGCAGCAGTGCCACTGCAATACTGCTCACCTATACTGGATTTCCCTCCAATAAGTTATCCTGAAGTTTAATTTCTCTTACTGTCAGGAAATTTCATCTTTTTAAGGTTTTGTTCATCTAAGCTCTGTTTACAGCTACTGGATCTTATGCCTTTGTTTGCAAGACTGGAAAGTAATTTTCCTCTAAGCGTTTTTCATGTGTAATCGTATAAATTCAGTGCCAATTCACCTTTCATCCTTCCCTTATGAGCTGAATAGATTGAACTTCTTTAATTTAGCATTGCAAGGCTTATTTTCCCACCGCAGGGTTACTTTTGTTCTCCTTCAAATTTTTCGGGAAGTAAATGGAAATAATAAACTTTATAATCAGAAGTGTCATTTGAATCTGGTAGTGGTTTAATTCAATCATATATGAAAAAAAGAAGGATTTAACTTTTATGACTCCAGCATTGGACCCAGGCCTTTAAGGGGAGGCAGGCGTGGCTTTAGATAACCAAGTCTGTCTTTGAGCTGTTTCTTTCCAGTCAAGTTCTTTCATCTTTACTTGGAAACATGTTATCTTGAAGAACAAAAAAGGAACAGTGAAGTAACCAAACCTGTTTTTTTAAAAAACATGTTGACTGGAATTAGTTAGTTTTCTTCCATCTAATTATTGGTAAGTCACTATCATGATAACAGTGAAGAAAAACCTTAGGGGCCTTGAGTTTTCATGTGGGTGTTCAGGATACCTTTAGATAAAAGTAAATACTACCACATTTTAATGAGGATAAAAGATTTTGAATCTAAATATAAAGATTTACATTTTGTTTGAAAGTATGTGTGGGAGGGAAGAGGGTGGCCCTTTACCCTGTGTCTCTCTAAAGCAATGTTTTTGTGTTGCTATATTGATCATTGGAGAAAAATACCAGATCAGGCCTGATTCAGTATGCTCATTCCTTTATTAGAGGTACTGTACAAAAAAAAGATGAGTTGGTGACTTTGACAGAATTACAAAATAAAATCTACTATGAACAAGAAATCAGGTTTTCTTAATGCACTTGATGCCATTCAATGATATATCTTGCCAGATTTTATTTGCGGGGAGGTTCTTGGGCACACATCCTGCCACGTGGATTGAGAGCTGTCTCGTGGGCTGTCAGCAGAAAAGGCTGATCATCGCTGCAGGGAGCTGGTGCCAAGCCGGTCGCTGCAGGGCCATTAATTCCAAACTCTTCCACCATCTGCTTTCAGGAAAGAGAGAGGGGAACGTCACTGACCTTCGGGGTGTTTTTGCCTGTGGCTATTAGAGAGTCTTTGAGAGTACTGAGCCCTGGCTCTGAGCTCTGCCTGCAGTCCCTTTTTCTCACTCCAGCTCACGCAGCGAGCCCAAAAGAGCCCAACCCGTTAGAAACTTTGTAACATATTTCTTCTGAGTATTATAAAACCAGTTAGAAAATCATAGAAATATAAATCAATCTTTCTATATGCAGTGAGGAAGGATTCAAAACCAAATCAAAGACTCCACCCAGACTTTTTTTTTTAAAAGAGTGAGCCCACATCCCTGCTGTCCAGCGACTGCTGCCGATGCAGGTGGCGTCGCTTCTGTTGCTGGGGCAGCAGGTCTTGCTCCCTGTTCTGGGGCATAAACCTGCGCTAGCTACAAAATCACGTGGAGCTATAAAGTTATGAGGAACCCTGCCTGCTTGTTGTGCACAAACTCCTTTGTCTCAGCAGCGCTCATTCCCTGTGTGTGGCACCGGGCTGGAGCAGTCGTCCTGCTCGCTTTGTGTCCCGGGGAGCGCTGACAGTCTCTGCTAGCTTGGGTATCTGATATTTTTATATCAGAGCCTGTATATCAGAGCCTGACTTCTGTATTCTGAGAGTACTTGAAGACTGGGAGGAATAGATAAAGCACTAGTGCATGAAAAGATGTGAGATAAACCTTAAGCTGGAGATTGGGAGAATTTGCAACTTGCAGGTTTACGGTTTTGTGAGAGGTTTTTTTAAACCCCCAATATCCTTGCTAGAGGGCTGGTGTGCTTCGAGGTGTGGGTGGCCAACCATTTCTGCCTTCCGCCCAGATCTCCCGGCCATGCAAGTGAATTATGATGAAGATAAAATAGCTGCATTATGTAAACCTGAATGCCCCTCCAGCGGAAGAAGAGGATGAAGCTTAATATTATCATTGTGGTGGTCTTCATGGCTTTTTTTTATTGAACACATAAGACTGTCAGCACAGAGGATGAAATGCATTTTAGTCTCATGCACATCTGCACTGGCCTCTTGCACTTATAGGATTTATTTTTGACTTCTTCCATTGTGCTTGGAGTGCTTAAAGTGTCATTTGCAAAATTAATCCTTGAAATGGAGTAGGGACTAAAAGCCTCATTCAGCAAATATTGCAGATGTCATATTGTACTAAAAAACACCATCAAAAATGTTAAGAAGGGTTTTAGTCTAATTTTAAAGCCACATAAACATTAATGGCCAATGGACATCTGAAACCTTTTAAGATTTTGAAAACAAGAGAAACCTTGAATTGTCTGTAGTCAATCTGAACAGTAAAATACTTTTTAACAGAAACATAAAGAGTATTTTTTGAACTTTGTAATTAGATTTTGGTCTTTTAAATGAGAGATTATGCAAGTAGGAGTCATGTTTGAATACTAGTTTGGGAGCATTTCTGCTTGAAATGCAGAAGAAAGAGAAGATCTCTCTCTCTCTATTTAAAGTAGATTTTGATGATGTTTAGAAACTCCTAAAGAAAAATTTCATTTTTTTTAATGAAAGAAAAAAAAAGTGGAGGAGATTGGGATTTTTAGGGACATTCTAAAAAATATTTCAGTCTCTTTTCTGAAATGTCTTTTTTTTTTTTTTTTTTTTTTTTTTTTTGTCCCCAGGTGATACAAATTTGCTGTTGACAGTTTAGGGAACTGTTCTGTGGAGCTATTTGGTTAACATTAATAGCTAAATAAGACCCAAGCAAGTAGTGGCAAAAGTTAAAGACAAACACCTTCCTAAATGATTTATAACTTTATTACTTTATATATTCATTTCTTTTTTTTAATAGTTAGATTTTTATTATGTCAGGTGATGTTCAGCATCTAATTACTGACTGTCTCAACATAAAACTTACTTTAAAAACTGGAAACATTGCTATTCAAATACATGATGTTTGCTAGAGTCTGGCATTGAATGATGCATTGGAAACAGTTCAATATTTGCTGTACAGTAATATTTTGGAAGGGAAGTAATAAGACAGCATCCTGTTGTAGCAGCCAAGCAAGGCAGAGTGCATGTCTCCGTGTGAAACAATAGTTTAGCGTGGGATTTTTCTATGGTCTTTTGTGAGAAGTGTAACAGCAAAAAAGTTGCTTGCTGCGTCAGTCTTTTAACTGGTCTGTTCTGGAGGAAGAAGCGCTTTCTGCACATCACACCTCTGTCACTCTGATGTGAAAATACTAAGAAAAGGAACTCTCTTTAAGTCTTCTTTGAGGACCTCTGTCCTCAGAGAGGTGTACATGTGGGCAGATAAAATTATTGCAACATCTTAGCAGTTTCTCATTCTCCTGAGGCAGACCTGCAGGGGCTGGGGCATCTGCTGCTGCTCTGCAAAAGGACAGAGCCGATCGTTATATTGGCGTACAGTCTCTCCCTTGTGTAATCCTCTCCCCTTCCTGTCTTTCCATATTCCTTCTGTAAATATTAATGTGTTGTCTTGTTTGAATTTTAAGATTTTTTAAATTCTATGTCTGTAAAATGGGATATTGTGATTTTGATGGGAATTACATCAAATCTGTAGATCACTTTGGGTAGTATAAACATTTTAGCAATATTAAGTTTTACAATCA
>JAVSBS010023323.1:3060-17190 GCA_033124195.1 Coracias cyanogaster
CCCCCCCCCCCCCCCCCCCAGAAAACAGGAGCCCTTTGTGGTAATACTTCGGGTAGCTTGCAGTACCTAGGTAGGGGAACACCCATTCATATTCACTAGGCGATGACCCTGCTTCAGAAAACTTAAAAGATTGCCATCTGAACTCTTGAGAGTGCTAGGGAAGCCAAAAGCTATCTGCTACTGAAGCTGTTTCACTAACTTGTTTATTCGGACAACTTTCTCCTAGTTGCATGTTTTGATTCTTTCCATTATACAGTTGGGTTTTTGCTTCCTTACTCTCCTCCACACTTCTTTATTTTTTTCTTTATTATCAGCCTCTCTAGAAATGCTATCAGCAATTTATTTAAGGTGGGGAGATTTTAAAGTAGAGTCTTAAGATCAATGTTGGCTCAGTACAAGCTTAATTTAGAACATGTGATGGATCTGACTCACACAGTGCTATTCATGCCATCCATCCCTGATTTGGAATAAGCCTAGTAGTTTAGTTATGACCTGGAAATATCTGAAGTCAAATTATATACAGCATTTAAAAAATATTTATAATGTTACAAATGGTTATAAACATCTGCAGAGTTCCTCAAGTGATGCACAGGTTCACAATGGACACATAGCTGTCTGAAGCCTACGCTAAACACCTACTTCACAACACCTGGACCTCTCCTCAGAACGAATTCCTGCCCATATACAAATGACTGGAGCTTGACATGCTTCTCCCAGGTTTCCTCAAAAGATTGCCTCTGGAACAGTACACCATAGAGCAGAAGTACTCTCTGATCCAAAAGAGGCTTTGCTGAGATTAGATTCTCTCAGAACTCTCAACATCTTTATCTCTGACCTTGCAGGTAAGAAAACATCACCGGTCAGCTACAGCAATGAGACCTATATGGCAGGGTGAACAGCCATGTGAGGAATAAGGGCAATGTTATTCTTGCCTTGATCCAGAAATTGGCTTTAAGGCTTAGTGAGAGAATAATCACCCTGACCACCGTTTGCAACATCTTAAAAAAACCCACCAATGAGGACAGGCATTTGCCACGTGCCATCAGACATTAGCATGCAGGGAGAAAAATTTCACTGCTTCTCCTACACAGCATTAAGCTGAACAGGAATTCAAAACAAGCCGCTGGTTGAGGACGAGAGGGAGCAACAAGCCATGAGCGGTGGCAAAGCAGCTACAGCCACATCTTGCCAGCAGCACGACACGTCTACCCCTAGAGAAAAACTATCTGAACCAGGCTGAGCTGGACTAACCCTGACACTGTGGCATGTGAAAGGAGGAACACAGGTAGTTGGGGAGCACCTTCTCTGGTACCACAACTGCATATCTGGAGGAAGAAGAAGAGGGCAGCACAGACCCTTTGCTAGACTTGCTGCTTTACAAAGCTCACATTCTTTACTTAAAGCCCGGCTGCCTCACAGGAGATAAATACCTGTGCATGAGATTAACTCAGACTTTAAAGCTGAACCAGACCTCTTGTTTGCAAGGAAGGAATCTGGCAGGGGCAGGTGTTGGGCACTTTGCTGTCATGATTACAGTGGGCTACTTGCCTGCAAATGGCAATGGGATGTGCTCTGGAGGCAGCCCCTGGACAGGAACAGAAAAGGAAAAGAAGAGGGGACAGAAGGGAAGCAGATATTTGAACGATTACAGACTACTCTGGAGAAAAAAAGGGCAGCAAATGGGTGGCAAGGTGACAAGGATGAGGCAGGAGAGGAGGGACAGGAGCTGTCCAGGGCCACAAACCACAGTAACAGGAGGCCCCCATCCAGAGCTGAAACCAAAAAATCCTCAGTTTTAAATAAATACCTATCAACAGAGAGCCAAAAAAAAAGACATTAAAAGATGAGACTGATGATGCTTGATGCTTTTGGGTTCAGCTTGGCATGCTGCTGATGCCAGACTGTTGGTTGTGGTGCTGCATCAATTCAGTGGAAGGGAAAAGCAGGACTGAATTGCACACTGTTCCCTATTTTCACATCCTATTTTTCTCTTTCTCAGTGGGATGTTTTCTTTCTTTCACAAAGGAATCACAAAACAAAGGGATACACACAGAAGATTCGAGATTATACAATCTTATCTGTCCAAAACAGAAAGAAGAAAAGTGTAGAGATATTTGATGCTAAATGTCATGAGACTGTAGAGGCACTATTCTTCATGGAGAGCAAATGAGAGACACTCATGCTTGTAGCTGCCTTTGAAACCAACTCCCAGAAGCTGCAGTAATAACCTCTTGCAAAATGGGTACTAACATAACTGTTCCGAGCTGTCTGTGCATCCCTCACCCCTACACTGCGTCAACAGCAAAGTGAAGCAGTGCTTAGGGTCCCTAATGCTATAAGCATGTTAAGAGTGAAAAAGCAATATTAAAATATCCTTTGTTTTCTTGGCTGTAGATATAACCACTTCCCGGGCCGGCCAATTTGCTTATTTCTTGCCATAGCATTTCATACTCGGAGTTCTCAAGAGATACAGTAAACTCATCTAGAAATCCCTATATTCATATCTAATGATTTCAGGTGCTGCTGCTACTCTTATCTGCTCTTGAAAAAAGGTCAAGGATAGTAGTGAGCCATGTCTTTTCCTCCATTCATTCCTACAGTCCAGTGCACGTTATCCTTTATTGCCAGCTGGTCGAGTACTGCTTTAACATTCTTCTCAGCACTGGTCACAGAGAACCTGATTGCCTTCTCATTAAGCTATATTTACAGCGGCATGCCTCCTTTGTCTACTTTAGACTTCCAGCAGGACAAGGGAGTCTGTAAGCACTTCAGCCCTTCTAGTGTGGTGAAAAGCTTTCAAGACCCAAGACAGGCATTTGCCAGACATTGGGACTTCTGGGGTGTGCTGGTACTTCCAAAGCCAAAGTTGCCAGGCTCTTCCTTTTCAGGCAGCCTCCCTCTTGACCTAAACCCTTCTCTCTTACCACTCATTTCCCCTTTCAAATCTGTGGACACACAGAGAATACAACAGACTCCACAGCTGCAGATTTCTGCAAGAACGACCAAACCCTTGGAGCTCAAGTCACAAACATGCAACTTAACATGGGGTTTCCTTGACAAAGTCCTGAGGCAATGATTGTGCCTTTGCTAGCTATTTTCTCCTTAGTGATGCAACCACCCACAATGTGGTAGGAGTTTGCAGCTGACAAAAAAGGCATGCTGCGATTTGGAAAAGCTAGCCCACAACTACACTGGCCTTTTCCAGACAGCGATTCAAAGCTCACCAACAGGTCGAGCCTCCAGTAAGAAAATGTCAAGCAGGCTACCTGCTGTGATTTCTTATAAATTTATTAAAGAGGGAAATGCTGGCCTCTGCACAGTATTAGCAGAAAAAAGCACAGTACTTATATATTAGACCCAGAAAGCACTGCTGACGAAAGCTCTTACCAAGACTATTACAATGCTGGAGCATGTCCTAACCAGTAGACCGTTGACTGCATCTCAGAAAGCTCATATAGGAACAAGACGGTGAATTCTGAAAGGTCGTCATGCTTTCATGCTTTGAAATAAAACACTCTGAAGCAAAATGACTGCTCACAAGTATATCAAGAACAGTGGTGCAGTGATCAGGAGTCCTCTCAAGGTCATATTTTGAAAAGATGAAATCCATTCACAAAACCATTAATTCAAAAAGAAAGAGCATTTGCACATGCAACCACCATAGAGGTACTCAAACAGAGGCGGTTCAGCATGTAAGGGACACATCAGATGCATGTGCAATTACCTCAGTAGTTCCATGCACAGCACTCATTTCCTTTTTTGCCTTGCATATAAGCCAGTAACTGATTGAGACAGTACTTTAGCACCACTCAATGTGTAATTCTCCAATAAAGGCAGTCCCTGTTCAGGACACACTACGTACATGTGCATGGTTATGGGTGCGCTTTTTGTATTAGAGAAGTACTTTAAAAATGTATTTACCTGTGGAAGCAGAAAGCTTTTTATGGATGACTATCTTCAGTATCTTATGGATCTGAAAAATGTTTTGCGGCTTGGATTTCCTTTCTCTTTTAAAGCAAATGGTTAAGACTGCAAAATTGTTACCCCCAACATAAACACAGGGGAAGCAGACAGTGCTGTCATACTAAATTTGGCGTCCCGCAGTACCAGTTGTTTTGTGCTACTAAAGTGCAGAGAAAATGACCAGAGATGTCCCCATGACTGTAAAAAAACAAGGTCAACTGGGGTTATTTTGACAGGCTTCAAAAAACTATGAGCAAGACAGGGCAAAAATGAAAATTTAATGAAGAGGATGATCCAAATGCACAGATCGGAAGATTTATTCCCCACCACCACAGGCCATGCAAACAGGGAAATGCAGCTGCTCTTCCAAGTACATCATCGGTATGTTCACTTCTTCCAGGCAGAGCTGGTGGCTGGTTTGAACTCATCTCCTTAGCTGGCCTCTTGGGCTCAGTGGGTTGCAAATAATCCCAATGTTCCAAGTCATCTCCAAAATGCCATGGTGGGGGAGGAAGAGGGATGGGCTGATGGAGTATGTTACCAAAGACAACAACGGGATAAGGGCGAAATGGATGGGCTCCCCAGTAAGCAATCAGGGTGAGGAGCTGCGCTGCAGGCTGGTGACAAAGCCACATGGATGTCTGTGTAATTAAACACTACAGCACCCATGGGACAACCAAACAAAGCAAAGGACCTGCAGAACCAAAATGGAAAGACAGTAAGTGTGCATGGCTGGGTGTGCACCTTATGATACCGCAGGACCTCAGATGTCCCCTATGCTTACGAGTCTTGTCTGATGGCAGCTATGCCTTTAAGCCCTTTAAAAAGCTCAGCAAGCCTCCAGTTTAAAAGCAGAGTTAAAATCTCCCTTCCTCACACACTTGAGGATGTCTCAATACTCCACTTCTCTCACACCGGAAAGGTCCCCATATTTTGATAAGTATTTGTTTGAGTATTTTCCT
Organism: Coracias cyanogaster; assembly: GCA_033124195.1. Classification (NCBI taxonomy): domain Eukaryota; kingdom Metazoa; phylum Chordata; class Aves; order Coraciiformes; family Coraciidae; genus Coracias; species Coracias cyanogaster. Next base: position 7,986 of record JAVSBS010023323.1, read on the forward strand.
GTCAGCTCTGCTGGGGAGACCCCAGTGCCATATGTTGCTCACCCAGCAAAGGGCATGTTGCTTCCATGACACACTCCTAAAAGGAACAAGGCAGAGGTTTCACAGTCTATACTACTATTAGCTAGGAAACTCTGGCTTCTCACCCTAACAAGTGCTCTCTGTATGTTTAATCCAAAAAACAGGGCGTTGTAAGAAAGCTGTATCATGATCACTAATCATTAGTAATAGAAATTCTGCACCTCCGAGCTGCAGGTTTTGTATATTTTACCTTAGTGTGTACAATTTACTAGAAAAGGCCATGCTGAGAGCCCCGAACTACATTAGCCTTCTACACTGTGCTGTCTTTGAGGAGTATGTGGTTCCCAAGCTGCTTGTGTCCCTTGCCAGAAGACATGGTCTTCAGGTTTAACCCACCATGTACAACACTTTACAGTGATCACAGCACTCTGCTTTCGGTGACTCACTGAATTTGAGCCTATGTAAAATGCCACCACCACCACAAGCCATCTAAAGCATCGCACTCTTCATGCCACATTTTAGAAGGAAGTAGCATGAGAGGGAACAACCTCTGCTTTTCACTTGGAAAATATCTGGAAAACTTTTCGGACTAAATTGTGTTTAACCACCCCAATCTCTCTCACTGCTCCTGGCCACATTCTCCTCCACAGCAGTGACCTAGCTAATCACGTTTCCTTCATGACCACACTGCAGTTCATAAAACTGCAAATGGTTATCAAATTGCCTTTTTTGCTCAAGCTAGAAATGCTTAATTTCTATAATCTTTCCTCTTATGTCACTGACACTTTTTCCCCCTCTCAAGAGAGCCGAAAATGTGAGTTGTCTTCCTGCCCTGTAATGCTGCTAACTATTCATTTTGTTTTCAAATGGGTTAAACGCTTTTTAGTTGGCAAGATGCTGATGGAGGAAATGGTAAGGATGGACTTGTGCAAGAGTCTGCCTTTTATCTGCAGGACGGCAGATTTGAGATCAAAGGCTGCCAAGGTCTCTGAGCACATAGGCATCCTGCAGCAAGAAAAGTCTTTGCGATGAGGAGAGAGCTGCTGGTGATGGATCAGAGCTACCTCACCTTAGCTGGCCATGGCTGCAGGAACAGCAGCTGCTTGCTCGCTGACAGAGAGGTTATAAAAATAAGATGCTGGTCACTGATATGCTGCAGAATGAAGGAGGGGTAACACAGTGTGAGTAGGAAGTGAACAGGAAAAAGGGCCAAATAAAATCTAAACATAAATCCTTTCTTTTTGGGGGATTAGATGTCCAACACCATCATTAACAAAACAGGGGAGGAACAGTGGCTGCTGTGCACCCCTTATACCTATACACGCTGCTCATCTGACTCGATGAAGGAAAAAAATCAGTCCCGGCCAGCATGTGTCAACACTTGCTTCAACGAGGTGAAAGCCGTGCAGCCACACAGATCAAGGGACAGCACATGAAGGCTCAGATATGGCCTGCATCTGACTTCATTCACTAATTTAAGCACAAAGCAGAGGCAAAAAGGCCAGAAGACAGACAATCTTCTGGCCAAAAGGCTTTCCAGTGTATCTGTCAGCAAATGTACTAGCATGTGCTTTGGTGCGGTAAGCTTTCATCCTCACAGAACCCTGCACCTTAGGGCATGTTTACAAGGAGTCAGAGACAGATAACCGAAAATAATGTAAACTTAAATAGGCTTTCCAGCTTGTATGGATGTGATTTTTCTCTGCATCTCCACTAGAAAACTTTCTGGGCTGTGAAAACTGAAAAAGGTTGGAAACAATTGCCTTAGCAGTCCAACAGCAATGCAAAAAAGCTATGCGAAGCAAATCACCTGAAAATAAGTTGCATCTTGCAATTTATTTGCTTCCCACCCTAAAAGCTGAACTCTTGCTGAACCACCTTAACAACAGTAAAGCGAACTGGGAAGGCTGGGCAAGAGTGACCACCTTTTCTCCAACAGTAACACCTCTGCCAAATCAGAAACAGGGAACTTTTTTCATCACCTTGGGGAAAATAATTAAATTGGCACTTGAGATTTCATGCCATTGTAGCACTTATTTTTTAACAAACTGCTCTTAACTCCCCAGTATTTTTCCTTTATCCTTTTCTAGAATGCTCTTGAAAAGGCTGTGGAAATTCATTGTGGTTTTGCAAATAACAACACTGTACTTCAGCCCTCTTTGGGACCAAATGCTTGTCTACACCTGGAATTATTCTTAGTTAGGGTTTCTTGCAGGCAGTTTTATTCTGCACTGCATCAGAAAAGAACTAATCAAGAGAAAACACATATGCAGACACAATGTAAAGCAAGGTAGCGAAGCTCTGTGGAAAATCTCAAAGAGAAGCAACACCATAGAGGAGACAGAGACAGGTGAACTGCAGAGCTTTGCTGTTTCAGACACTGAAGTTCATGGATCATTTAGGATGGTGGTTCTTTTTTAATTCTCTGATCAATGGTTATTTGAAAAGGCAGCAGCAGCATCTAAAAACATAGCTACAGCAGTATCATGGTAGTAGAAAATCAAGCAAGCAGAAGGAAACATAACCTGATGATCTAATTACACATTAACACTCCTGTTTCCCTCTTCCCAAAACCCACAGGTTTCCAAGTACAAACAGGATGAGGTACCAACAGCTAGTTAGATTAGCTTGCTGAAATCTAAGGTCATTACAAATTTTCCATATCTTTTTTTTAAAGAAACACATGTTCTGATATGCCATTTAAACTGGAATTGAGCTCAGCAGTAATACATGTTATTTAAAAACATCACAGATTTCTGAAATTAGCTACAAAGCAAAATCTGTTTGGAATTGCTCAGTTTTATGCAGGGAGGTTTCTGCATGAGCTGGCAGATACATTTAAATTTTCTATTTATACAGTAACTTACATCCATGTTTTACAAACATGAAGGAATAAACTTTGTAACTGCCTTGTGAAACACAACACTTTTAGAATGGACAAAACTCACACAAAGAGATAAATGTCTTGTCTGGGATCAAGATAGGAAGTCAATTAATAGCTAGAATCTGCACTTTCAGAGCTGGAGCCTTCTTTGCGTATAAAAAGTCACTTATCTTCAAACAGTCATAAGATTGGTCATGTCACATAAACCTTTATACACAACCGATTCTCCATGTAGCAGCAAAATGAGTGAAGATTAAAAAGAAATCAGTTCAGACCAAATCAAATGCAAAGAGAGATCAGCTTTCTTGGTTTTGTGAAAAAAAAAACCAACCCAAAGTAATGAACAAGAAAGCCCCTGAAACAAATCAAATGGTCAGTTCAACTCAAAGCCAGAAGTTTTACTTTGGGGATTTCTCCCCGTGATAGAGAATATGGTGGTTCAAACCCCTTTTACAATTTCAGTTTTTAACCCACATTTTAAAACTGGGTTCAGGATATTTTCATCTCTCCTTCCAGATGCTCTTGTCTACTAGATTTTCATTGAGGTAGGGAGGAGAACCCAATTTCCCTACCTCTGAAATAAGCACAAGAAGTATTTTGGCTACTCCATGACCCTTTTTCAGGAAATATCCAGTGATATTATGACGAGATTACCTCCAGAGAGGGCCCTCCACCCTTGAGACTACGACTTGGGACTACTCAGCAAAGTAGTAAATGTACCTAGTCTCCTACTGCATCAGTTACCCTTCTGGTAGGGAGAACTGTTTTCACCCCACAGACCTCAAAGTTTTGTCTTCCATCAACCTGGTGGGCAAATGTCATCCGAACTCCCAGTTTTGAGATTAATTAAACTGCTTCAGAAGCAAGCAAGTGGCTGGTTGGTGCTGTGCAGGTTTGTTCCTCTCTCCCTTCCTCTGTCCTCCCATCCCTCCCTGGGAACAGGCTATCTCTGCAGCTATATAGCTAGCCAGCTACTTCACACATGCTTACTGCTATCATCAAGTACAAAGCCTGCCAGTTCTTAACAGTGAAGCCTAAGAAAGTCCAGAGAAGTCCTTACAGCTGAGCTGACACAGCCATGGGGGGTGGGAGGCAATGGGAGTGGGAAGTGGGGAACCAGAGGGTTTTGTGAAGGAAGGAGAGGGTAGGATGAAAAAAAGAGAAGGTATGATAAGGCATATGAGGCATAGCACAGATCCTAGCTTTAGATTATGTATTTTACACTGTGGCCACATGGAGCACTGCAAGGGACAGACTCCCCATTTGTAGGTTCATTCTCCTAATTTCTAGTATCATCCGAAATCTTCAGCCCCATTGCTCTTCAGAAACTGTTCATTTTGTACCCTACATGCTATAAAAGGCAAATATATATTGGTTTAGCTGCTGGGAGTATGTTTCTTTGTTACCTTTAAAAACATTTGCACTTTGTTGAGATTTGGCTTTTATCTGCAAATGTTTTACAAGATCTTTGACTTCTTTCCAGATCTCAGAGTGCATGGCTTGCTGTGAAACTCCAGCAAATGCTCTGCATGACTGGTGAATACAAAGCCTGGTATCTAATGCCCAGCACAGCTAACCTAGACATATAAGCCTAATTAATCACTTGTGTAGTCTCAAGAATCGTGCATGTGGTCTATAGACCGCTGAGCATTGGCTTGAAAACCCCCCAGTGCTTGGCAGATCACTATTTAGGAGTTAAGGCTGTAGGGCTCAGGCTGGCAGGCAAAAGGAAGTAAAGATGCACTGCTCAGAAGAAACTCTCTGGAGTCAGTAGTGAGGTACAAATTCTGAAAATTACTACTTCAGGCGTGTGTGGTGTGATTTTTGATCCTTCATATAAGGTATCACTTGGATTTTATCACTCCAGACAGGGAAATTAAATGTCTTTCACTGATGCTTCCTAGATGCTTCCCTGACTATTTGGCTTGTGAATCCTGCAAGATAAATTTATTCCTTAAAAATATTACCATGGAAAGTTAAAAAAAAAATTAAAAACCTGTTGATAGTGTACTCTGTAGATGTTTGCTTCTTCGACACAATTTCATCTAAATTTAATTTAAAATGCTGTGCAGTTCACATTAACTTAAAACAAATGGGGCATTTCCATCAGCACACCCTACCAATATGTGGTTGTGGTAGAAAGATACAGCCGTGGTATACACCAATTCTAAGACCTTGTTAGCTTTCTTGTTTACATGGTACTAAAGTCCTACATGGTTTAAACAAGTCCCTGACCTCTCACAACAGCAATAATAGGAGTACTTTGCACTCATACAGCACCTTTCACCTTGGAGCACTTCTGACACATGAATTTTCATTGCATCCCTGTGACACATGGGTAGGCGTCTAGGCACACTTCAAAGGCTGTGGAACTATGCCAAAGAAAGGTTACACAACTTGGCCCAAATACCCGGGGAACAGCTGGGAATTCAAACTCTCCCATTGTTCTGAATGTCCAGACAATAACACTTCCCCCAAAAACGAGCTTCATAAAGCATTAATCAAAATGTTTAACCCCCTACTAAGTTTGCAAATGGCATGGGCAGGTGATAAGCTCACTAATTCTTTTTGATGCATTATTCATGACTTGTTCTCCTTTTCTGGCAACACTTTCTTTCTTTAGGAAAAAAAACAAAAAACACTCAAATACAGCAAAAAAAAAATCTATTTGTTTTTCAAGCAATTATTGCAAAACAATTTGGAATCCAAAATGTTTAGCGCTTCCTTTATAGCTTGCCAGCCACTACCCTGAGCACAATGTATGGCAATTTCTCTGCAGGACCAGAGCACCTGAGTGACCTTAGGAGAAAGCGGTAGCAGGACTCTGCTTGCTCAGTTTTAGTTCCCAAGGACTCACAAGCCACTGGACAATGTAGTGTCTGCATACCTGACAGTTATGTCGGCAAATAGAACTGCACAACCAACAGCTAGTGACAGCAATTGAAACCAATGATACAGGAGCTGACTATGTAATAGCTAGAAAGGAAAAAAAACCCTCTTACTCGTCCCATTGATAATCAAGGGATTACTGCAGACAAGCCTTGAGTTCAAAAACTTGCTCTCTGCCTGGCCTTTGCCACCCTGTGAGCAGCAGAGACATCTGCAAATTATATCCAACACTGCCTAGGGCCCATTCTGCGCTTCTGAGAAAGTTAGTGACCTACTGCACACCTCAGTTTGCCCTCTCTATAATAACGCTCATGCAGATGTACACATACATGACAAATTGGGCCACCACAACACACCTGAGCAGCTCTGAATTTGTGTTTAAAGGAAAACAGATGTGGGTGGTGATGGATTTTTGAGTGCATGGGGGAACAGTGGTATTATTTGCTGGGTTAGTTGTCTGAGCTTAGGTGGTGATGTGTTCCATCACCTGGGAGCAGTTTATTTATTTCCAAGCAGCAAGTACATCCAACAACATTTTTCACAGGAACGAGGATTTTTAATGCAAACTCTGCTTTCCAACAGCTGAGTTCTAAATAAAACACTAATTGATTTGAATCTAGAGATGAGATGCTGAGACTAGAATGCTCTCACCAGCAGACTGAAAGGGACAATCTCTCTTTGAGTGGCAAGTGTTAAGCTCTTGGAATGAAAATGCTCTGTTGTGTATATTTGTGTATGTGCATATACATAGAGAAAAATAAATAAATACTTGTGCACACACACAGACACATATTTGTGTGGAGAGGGAATATTCAGCCAAAATATTTGGGACTACTTTCCTGAAGGCCTTACTCTAAGAAGAAAGCTATGTAGTATTTTATTTGTTAAAAGGCATGTTGTATTGTAAATAAATTGTAAGGGAAATGGGTTGCAGAAGAAAATAATGGAAATAGGTTACAAATTATTTATTTATCTAATCTTCTAGTCATTTACCCGGTCATGCATAAGGACCACTTTTTTAAGGGGTGGGGGAGGAGGGAAGGGGGTGGGGAACCAGATATTTGTCTAAGAAGATTTTACAAGATGAATAAATGGGGTTAGGTCACTAGATTGGAGGAACTCTGTAATGTAGCCTTGTCCTAAAGCATTATTCGATTAGGATCCAAGGGTCTGCACTGGCTATAGTGGTTCTGGAAGTGACTACTGGAGTTGAGCTTGTTAGTTTCTATGAGCATTGCTCCAGTATTTTTTACTTCTTACAGACTGAACAGGCTTCCCACAGCAAACACCTCAGATGGCGCAACGGTGACAGTCATAAACTATGTCCTGCAAATGTTCTCTAGCCTTACTGTAAATTTCCCTTAAAGTAGGAAGAAATGCAGAGGCGGTCAAACACTAAAGATCTGGCAATTTCTTAGTGATCTTTCCTACTGAATAAAACTATTCAACACCCAGAAAAGTCTCTCAAGGTTAAAAAAAAAAAAAAAAAAAAAAAAAAAGGTGAGATTCTCTTTGTTTCTCACTTTTCAATCTCAGGTATCTAAAAGTATTAGGTTTGCTTAAAAGGCTCTGCTTTGAACACTCTGCTTCCAATTCTTCCAAATACTCTCCCTGCTTGAGAAAGCAATGTATGAATACAACGCATCAAAAGGGTTTATGACTTACAGCATTTCTGAAAACACTTCTTTGGGCAAGGCCCACTATCTCTCTTATTTTTTACAGTCATCTCTCACTTCTGACCTATAGTTCCCCTCTCTCTTTTACGGTGTTGTCCAGACGGGGTAACATTACTTCATGCAAATTTTACTTCCTGTATCATTCTCAGAAATCATTTTTATCTGCAGCATACATTCACAGAAGGAGGTATGGCAGGAGGAGGTATGGCAGCCTTTCAGAGCTATCTGTTGAGACACCCATTCTTTTACGTTGCTTCCATTCAGCACTGTCACTAGAATTATTGCCATTTTGGAGAGCACAAAGGTGACTGGTTCAGCGAGTCTGTTCCTTTTCAGCCACACAAGTCCAACAGTAATGTCCTACAAGTATAAAAAATAACTTCCTGTATTATATACTGGAAAATAAAATCCCTGTCCTTTTGTCTGTACGAGGATCTATTCAGACCTAGAGTAACTTTGTTCCTGCCTTGGTTTCCTGATTTCCATGTAGGTAAGTGTCCCCACCAGGCTGGTACAAAAAGCATCTTTCCAGCTCCCACACCTGAGCTGGGGTTTTCTGCAGGAGTCTCCCTGCTCTCTAGATTTCCCCCTTTTCAATTAAGCACCTCCCCAGGCTGCCAGCTGAGACAGGGGATAACCCCAACTCTCCTGGAGGGCCAATCCCGGGGCTTGGCTATCAAATAAAACACATCTTCTGAGATACTTCGTTAGCAACGCTATCAAAGCAGGTTAGATAAGTGCTTGCATGTATCACCCACAACCTAACACCCCTCCCATCACTAGTTCTCGGCCAGGCAGCAGGCCCCTCACTTTTAAAACTGTAATCTCTTGTTTGCTCGTTTTTGAAATCCTGGTCCAGAGCACACTGAAGCCAAGAGGATGTTTTTTATGGGCTGACATGGATTTTGAATCAAGCTGACCCTGTATGAAGCAAACGGTACACATGCACCTGGCACGCTCCCTTTGCTGAGTGAACTGCTTTCCATTTAACTTCTGCTGTATGTTACTAACGTGGCACACTTATCAGCATTTAAATCACCTTTCCCCTTGTCATTTCCAGTTTTCGTTTCCCCTTTTTCCTCCCCCTGACTATGATTGCTAGAAGACTGACTTAGTAGGAAAGTATGTAGCTGTTAGACAAGCACGGAATTGCATTTTTTAATATCATGGCTTGTCTAAATTTAAAGGACTATGAAGAAAAATGTGATTAACACAACCATGACAAACATACGATTAACAGAAGCTATTTGTTACCACTGTAATATTTTTCCTTTCACTTTCTTCTTCACAAACAGGTGAAAGCACCCACTAATTTTCTGGCACCTTTGCTCAGGGAGCACGGGAACAAGTGCCTATTCTGCTCGGAAAAGAAGAGCGACTTGGGACACGGATAAAAAGCTATTTGAGACGCAGTATTTACTGTGGCTGCCCAGCGTAACACTCATGAATAAGTATCAGTGTATACCATCCCACTAGCAATGTAATAACAGGCCCTATGTAGCGCAGCCGGGCGCAGGACTGGGGCCTTACCTGTCACGGGTACCAAAGGGAGAGGGCAGAGCTTCCCCGCACCGCGGTGCTGTGGCAAACAGGCACCCACCCTGCGTGGAAAGCCCGGGCGAAGGAGGAGCGGGTCCGCCAAGCACAAAATATGTTTCCAGAGCAAGCGCAGCGAGCGGCGCTGAGGAGGGAGCCGGGGGCTGCGCGCAGGGGACACCGCCGGGGACACCGGCCGGGT